>VWZI01004349.1:1144517-1161793 GCA_013396835.1 Psilopogon haemacephalus
TGTCCCTCAGAGCTGTACTTCATGCAACAAGGAGAACACAGACAGGCTGTTCCCTTTTTAGCCCTGAAAAACTACCCCAAGCAGCATTCTGTGCACAATAGACAATGACAACATCTGTGCGAGATCGGAAAGAACTGCAACCACCCACATCTGCAAAACCAGAAAAAAAGGAAACAACATCAAGTGACACTTTCTGTAAATAAGAACAGACCTTACATCATGTCAAATGATAACTGCTTCACATTACTAGCACCTGGCTGCCTTGCAAATTTATGATAAAACTTTGACTGTGGCTTAAGAAATGGATCACAACACTTTTGAAGAGTTAAACTGCAACATGTACTTGGGCTGCTCTGTGCTCTAGTGGGCTGCTTGGCTTTATTTTACCTCCCAGAAACCTAACTGCTTTTATCCATTTTACAAAAGAGACCATGAATGATGTAATACAAAACTCAGGCTTCCTTAGGCATGAATTTTTATTTCACCAATACTCAAGCATGTCAAACTTAACAAAATTTAAGGTCCTTAAAAGTACTGGTGTCATGGCCACATTTACAAATCTTAAACGACATTATAAATCCGAATGGGCTGTCAAACAACAACATGGCACAGAGCCAAATACCCAGAGATTTAAGCTCAACTGACACACACTCAGATGCACTGGGACATTTGGGCTTTTGCGATAACAAGAGATAGTAGCCCCACTGTTTCAGATAGTATATAGTTTCCAGCTCTGTCAATGCAGCGTGCAGCCATGCAGTTTGCTTTATGTATAAGGCTTTATATTTTTTTATTCACTGCACTGACCACACAATCCATTAATGTCCAATTCAAAAGTAATGTGTTTCATATACAAGATTTTTTTTTAACTAGTCAGACAAAAACATTTCTCTGAGGGCAGCCCTCCTGCAGCAAAAATAAAAACAAAACAAACAAAAAAAACCCTCAACAACTACAAGCATGACATAGAAATCCCTTTCTTGATAAATTTTATTTCTTTAAAGAATAGATTCACTAGCCTGGAGTATTCTGTCCTGTAATTGTTAACTTTTTTCTTATTTGAAGGATCAGAAAATGTACTACCTATATATATCAAACAAAAACACATGCTACAGTTTAAAAAGCAATTATTTAACAGAAGAAAGAGGAGGTTTGCTGTAGGCAGTATGTTTGGGTTTTTGTAAATAAAGCACACTGTGAGATTTCTGCATAACTGCTGCAAGAAACAGTACAATAACTCTCATGACTGCAGTGATATGTGCGGTTACTTCACAGGTGAATTACTGGCTCTGAGTCCCACCAATGCAGATTTTTAAAGTTATACTAAAGGTAAAGGAGCACTAGCTATATAAGTAAACTCAGCCTTTCTGCTGATGATATATCATGAATTACTAAAACATTAAAAGGTTGTTACTTTTTTTTTTCCTCTGTACCTAAGTATAATCCATAAATTAAGCATCCAATTAATTCAAGTATCTGCACTATTCCCATTCAGGAATCAGCCTTACCCACACCCCCCCCCCAACTCCATCATGCAAAATGCTACATAAGTAACATACAAAACGCCCTACATGTCAAATTTTGTGAAATAACCAGGTACAATAACTCAATTTCTTATTCTATTGTAGGCCTCAGAGTTATTTGCACTGTATTAAGTTTTCAGCTAAATCTATTTGTCTTATTTACATACCAAGACTTTAAGGAGACTGCTTTTAGGAATTTCATAATGAGGGAGAGGCGGGTGAAAAACCTTTCAGACACTTCCTGGCTATAGCTGCAGGCACTAAAAGCATTCAAGCCTAGTGAAAAAGCACATGTAACAACACCCTACTTAAAGTGAAGGTAAGAAAACTGTGAAGAAGAAACAAACCCAACACAGTTTGAATAAGACTAAATAATTAATGGCAAGGTCATCCAACATTAATGACACAGCCCAACAGCTGGCCACTGGGTACAAGATGGTCAAATTCCCCCTCTGCTCCCAATACCTCACTCTTTCCCCCACTTTCACACCAGGACCATCTGACCCATCGATGAGCTGATTCAACTCACTAAGCTGTCAGAAAACTACCATGTAAATGGAAAGTTAATAATGACTAGTGCAGAGAATGTAGTACATTCATTAATGTAGCATGTAGATGTGAATCAGCTCTCTCATCTCATGATCTCACCACAGGGGAACTTCATGGTAAGGCTCGAGTTGAACAAACAGTACCACTGAAGAGGGAAGGCCATCCTCCATGAATTATTCTGAGCAGCCCGATATTCGTCAGTCTGCCATTATGCCAAATGAACTCACCAAAATGTTCAAAGACAAACCCAACTAAAATTAGGGCAAAAAACTTTTGAAAAGTTCTTAAGACAAACCAGTACAAAGCACTCAGCTCTGATGCAGAGCCAGCTCAAGAAAGGGAGGTGGAGAGAAGGATGGGACAGGAGGAACCACCACCTCGTTCTACACATAAGAGGAGGCTGGCAACCTCTATCATTGAAACCATATCATGGGTCCATTACATCCAATGGCGTTAGTAACACAGGAAATTGACTTAAGACAATATAGTTCAGTAACGTAATCAGTCTACAAATGCAAAATATATTCATTCACAGTAAACAGTTGGGTCTATTCCAGATACAGGTCTTTAATTGACAATTTATTAATCCATTACTGACAAACCATACTACATCTTGTTAAAGAAAGGCAAGTTTGTATTCCAAATAATGAAGGAGCATGTGTTTGTCCTGATAGAACTGATTTCCCCTCACAACTTGCTCTTCTGCTGTGTCCCTCTTGGATTAACAAGGATCATTAAGAGAGTATTGAAAACAGTAACATAAATCTATTTTGATCAGGACTTCTTGTTGCAAATGGCTATTGGTTCAGCTAGAATTCACTGCTGTGAACTCTGGTTGGAATGACTAGGAAAAAAAAACAAAACACCACAGAAACAGATCAAGAAATTAAGTGTTTTTAAAAGCACTGCCTCTCAGACATATCCAGCATCCAGGAGGAGACTGACACCCATTCCTTTGATCCAAGAACTGTTTTTTATGCAAGCTACCACACTCCTTATGAAGAGAATCTTCAATTACTTCAAAGACAGAAGAAGACACCGTATTAGGTATTCAGCCCTCTTGTACAAGATTTTAGAATCTGAGAGGTTATCAAAGTATTCAGCCAGACTTCAGCTACTGACTGTAAATACCATCCATGAGAAGAGCAGCAGCTGCCCCACGTGGCAACACGGCACATTCAGCAGGTGGCCTGGCAAACCATCAGCCAGGTGCCACTGTGAAGCAGCTGAAATGCTACTGCCAGCTCATTGCTGCAAATTCCTGAAGGGCCCTACCACTTCTCATTAAAGAAGCAGAGTTGACCAACAGCAGCATCCATCATTTCCTTCAGTATATTATTTAAATTGAGTACTCACATCCCTCACTAGAACATTCTTCTACGTTCTTCACGTGCTTTTGTCTACTACATCTTTCAGTAACCTGGCTCTGATACGTAGTTTTCCACTAGATTAAACATTTTTTTAGGGTCTCAGCATTGTACCAAAATGATTCTGCAGTTTTGTGATATGCTATACAAATTGAAACGTGACAGCCCCTCATCCAAAATACATCTCTAAATAGTGTAATTTATTAATACAACCTCCCATAAAAAAATTCATTATGGAGGACATGAGACTGATAAAGAGCAGAAAACACACCTCAATCTATTTCAGGGGTCTAACATAAACTATTTAGTATAACTATAACTTTAGTGTGACCCACTTAAAGACTAAAATGGAAGAAAAATATCCCACATCTAACAATGGTAAGTTAATTCAGAGGAAAATTAAAATCATGAAGAAATTCTCAGCTGCAACATAGATGAACAATTAAGGGAACAAAATCCATCAATTCAATGAATTCATAATAAAGGAAAACTGGAAAATAAATTTCTGCATAAAAATACAAGTGAGACAGCTTCTCGCTCTCTGGAAATTTCAAAGCAATTAAGTCTCTAGCAGTTCACTGCCCTGCTGGTTTCTTAGCACCAAATACCAGATAATTCCTTCCATTAAGCAGGCTTCTTTCTTGCCATTCGATTACTTTACCAAGCCTTCTGCCTCTTCAAGAGGCTGCTTCTCTAGCAGACACCTGTACCACACTTGGAGAAGACAAGGGCAGTTACTGCCATTAGGCTCTTCTAGCTCACTGCAGTCTCCTAAAACTACCTTCTGCATTGTGAGATGGTCATTTTTCGTATTCCTTGCAATTTAACACACAGCTACAGAGCTTTTGCAGAAACATGTAAAAATTTGTTTTAAATAAGGTTGCTGCTTTTAAGGAGCTCCAGACATTCAGTGTAAGCATAAAAGCTTCTTTATACTAATGCTTAAGATCTGAGATTCCAGCTCTTTCTCCATATTCAAGGGAATCTGGTGACTCAGCTTCTTTCCCTGGTGTACTGCTTAGAGTTACCCCACCCAGCCATTTCTTCACAATTTTACTGCTATATTGCAATATGGTATACAGACAAGCATGTAAATGCCTCACTCATTACTTGGTAAAACTATTTTTTAAAATATAATAATAATAATCACAAAATTCACTACAAAAAGTAACCACTAGCTAACACACTGTGCACAAAAAAGACCCAAAAAAACCCACTTACTTGAAGCTTAAGAATAGCTGTCAGATAATGCCCCCATTTCTAGCCAGGTTGAAGCCCTAGTCATTTCCTTATATCCTGGCATTAGTCAATCAACCTCCTTTTGGCTAAGATGCCTTTACTGCATCATCACAAAACCTGGAATATCTATTACATGACAAAAACCTCTATGATTATGTACATGCCATCCTACCCACCACTAGAAGCAAAAATGCAAAGTAAGAGAGACTTGTAACTATTCCTATTCCTTGGCACATATTATTCCCATTCCTTTCCAGAGGTTTTCTTTTTATATCAATTTGATATACATCTAGGGGTTAATTTTCAGTGGGAAAAAGTGGCAAAAGGAGAGGCAGAAAAGTACGTTGCATTTTAATCTCTGACTTCATTTCAGAGAGTGAAATATGGTCCACAGCTAGCATGTTCCAGTAACTGAAGACAACTGTATGAACATCACAAACCACACAGGCTAAGGACAGGAAACCCAACTAGCACCACGTCATCAGCATTCAGTTTTAACTCAAAAGTTAGTGCAATGCACAGTGGAAAAGTAGCTTACCTAAAACATTAATTAGCTACGTAAGGAAGGAGGATGAGAATCCTAAGTACTAGCACGAGACAGGCATGGAAATGCATGTGCACTTTCTGGACATTTTGTTTTGAAGAGAAACTGAGAACAATTAAACTTCAAGAATGGTCCTGGGATTGCTCCAGATGCAATCCTCTAAGGTGCAATTTTCTTTAGAGAATATTCTCTCAAACAAAACATTACACTCAGTAAAGCCATTCTCTGGTAGGACAAGTCACAAAGCTAGGAAAAAAAAATCAAAATGGATAACATTTACTCAAATGTAGTTTCAAGAAGAAATCTGTCATAAATTACTTTAATTTTTTAAAAATTAACAGTATTTTTCCCATGGCTCTTTTACTTCCTTTGGACACCAACTTCTGTGGCTTGGTAGAAACTTCTGATGTTGAACCTAAGTTTATCTGGAGAACAACAGATGTTTAATCAATATAACCTATAACAGAACTTGTAGGTTCACTTAAGGAACAACAACATTAAAGTAGGAAGTTAATGGGCTATAAAACAGTGATCCTGATGAAGCTCAGGAACATCCCAAAAACACTGACCTAGGAACTGGAAAGATGTATCAAGGATACCTACTGATTACTACTGTCCTGTGCCATAGGCAGAATACAACAAAGTCTAACAGTCTGTGCTTTTACATATTACACCTATAAAGGCTTCCCTTCCAGACTAGTCGATTTGCAAGTTCACAGTTAAGGATTATCTATGTTAAATTACTGTACAACTCACTTCAGTCCCAACAGCTTGACAACCTAGCTGAGGTGACATGCAGTCAAGCATAGCTTAAGGTCTGGGCTTACTTTTGTGCATTAGCTTGACATAACTAGGGCTGAAACCCAAAATCAGCAGGCACATCAATCCACACTGCAAAAAGATGTCAAGTCAATTGTTCGAACACCTGAGAGGTGACTGAGACCACAAATAACTCCTCTATGCTGTCATTTTTACCTCTATTGAGAGATCTCATTAGTGTGACACAAAGATTAAAATGTAAATTATTCTGAGATCACCTCTCATGAATCCAAGATGATTCGTGCTACACGAAACCAAGAGAACTTGGCACATTATGCAACTATTACATATCTCTTCTGTGAAAGGAAGTTCCTGACAACCTATGGGACTTATGCACTGAGTCACAAAGAAGCAGGAGAAGGCAACCAATAAACAACTTAGAATCATGGCCCCACCACTACTGTGACTCCTTTCCTTCTAGTTCATTACATCCTCATTTAAAGGAAAAAGGTTGTTCACTTTTTCTCTTAAATTACCCCTTACCTAGTACTCAGAGCTGATATACAGGCAATACCTGAGCTGATCTGTAAGGCCATTATCCATTTGATGAATGTGCTTTGCCTCAAACCATTTTTTGCCATGGTCCCTGACACTTAAAACACAGTTCTGACGACAATGAAAAGGGTTTACTGACACAGCTCTGCTAGCAAATCCTACCATTGCAGATACAGCTTATATTGCTTCTGACCATAACTGTAACTGTGCTTGAGCTTTAATGGTTAAGTACCTTTATAAAAAGTGCTCTTCACACTGCCAACCAACATCAATACCACCATTAATCATGTGTCCCATTTTCCCAGGCTAGCTGTGTGAGGTATCTCTCAGCATAGGACCTCCAGCCAGCTTATTCTCAGATGAAAATCCCTGCTTCCTCAAATACACTGCACAAAGGACAATGTGGCAGATGGGAAAACAGCACAAAGATTGGCAAAATGAGAGGCTATCCAAGAGAAACTTCTCTTTTCATATTAACACTCAAGATAAATAGTTTTGTGAGCATTACTTGAAACAAAAGAAAAAAAAAACAACTAACCCATTATAGGCTCATTGCTATAAAGACATCAGTGTGCTTGTAAGAATTAAACTTACGAGAAGTAACTGGTTGAAATGTAGCCTGAACAGAACTGTCACAGGTTCAGAAAAGAGAAAATACATTGATTACATTATTGCACTTTTCAACTAAAGTAGAAGTCTTGCTGAATCACAGAGAAACATCCAGGTTGGCAAAGACCCTCACGATCACCAAGTCCAACCTATACCCATACTCTACAAGATTCACCTTAAACCATATACCTAAGCACCACATCCAACAACCCTGAAACACATCCGGGGTTGATGACTCAATCACCTCCCTGGGCAGCTCACTCCAGTGCCTGACCACTGTCTCCGTGAAAAACTTTTTCTTAATATCCAATCTAAACCTACCCAGTGTCATCTTGAGTCCATTCCCCCTTATTCTGTCTCAAATTACCTGTGAGGAGACCAGCACCAGCCTTCTCACAATGTCCTTACAGGTAGCTCTAGACAGCAATGAGGTCTCTCCTTAGCCTCCTCTTTTTTTTCTGACTGAGCTGTGTGCCATAATAAAAACTAAACAGACAAAACTTTAAAGGATAATTCACTACGTTCTCCCAAGGGAGGTTGTAATACAGAAGTCCCACATAAACCATTTCAAGATCACAGTATGTGTAAAGTGGTTGCAAAAAAAAGCGGCTGTAAAACAACTGTCCTTCACACTGTTCCCTCAAATCTCCTCTTGACCCTCCTGCCCTTCCATTCACGTGTTTGGTCTAAATCTTCAAAGTCACTAATGGATTTTATTTCTGATATATAAATCCCATCACACCTCAACTCCCAAAACAAATTAGTTCCTTCCAGGCAAGGCAGATCACAAAGCACAGAAAGATATATTTAAGGGCTCAGATGATGCATACCAGGGTTAGGAGAACTATCCATGGCACAAACCCTGAGGAGAGATGAGTCCAGGACCAGAACTTCTAACAGCATGCCATTATATTTCCCAAATATTTTGAGGCATGGGGGGAGGAGTTTCAACTCACCTCTGAGCTCCATGTTATTAAATTCTCTGCAGCATAAGAATCAAGAAGGGAGAATGATCTTGACTGTCCCCCAAAATGTGTCCAAGCTCTTGCCATGCCTAAGAGTTTTTCTGATGATTCACAAGATGCCAGTCCAAAGATCTGAGATACAGCAGGATATATCAGCATACACATTCTGAAAAGCCAGATATTCCTGAAAAACATATGTGGAAGTCCTTTTCACTCCTGACACCACCTAAGAGTTCCAGTTACTGAAAGTTACTTGTACAAACAGAATAAAGTCAATGTGCCAGATGCCTGTGGTGATCCATCAAGCATACCCAACATGCTACATTTCATTTGTTTTTCCCTTTTGGTGACATCTTTCCAAGAAGTCTCCATCACGACAAGAAATTGTTTCCATGACAGTTAAGAAAATAACAATCTTGGGACAGGCAGGTAGAAGACTCTCATTAAAAGTTTAACATTTAAATTGATTCCAGCCAAAACTCACAAGAAAAAATCTTGTAGTTCCTGCTTGCTAGAACTGAAACCAGTTGCCCAGAAGTTTCAAAGAGCACTTCTGCATTTAAAAAGGGGGGGACAGGGAAAAGAGCACAGCAGAAAAGTACCTTTTCAAAGAATCTCCCAACTGAATTAACTTCAAATCAGCTAGCAGTAGATTTTGCAGATGTGATTCTCCAAGGCAGAACAGCAATGAGGTTCACAAAATGAAACAATAACCAGCACTCTTGTATTTTCTATACAAGGGTCAGCATCTGGAACACACCTACAGCTCCACAAACCAAAACATTTGAGAACTACTAGTCTAGAGACAAGTAAAAAATGAGGTTTGTAAAAAGAGGTGACTAATATTAGGCCAGCAAATACAGTGGAAAACCTGAAGCATCTCTGAAGGAGAGTTCCCTTATCTGATCTGCTTTGAGTTGGACTGGGAAAAGGAACTACTAAGTTGTTTTGCAAGACTAAAATAAAACCTTTCAACTTTCCTCTAATGTAATTACTGTGTAATGCTACCAAGAAGTAGCAGAGAAGTTTACCCAGAGAATAACCACAAAGCATCTCTAACTACTGCAAAGGATTGCTTCAAAGGCAGCTGATCTTCCAAAGGGCTGACACCAGGTTCACGTGGAAACACTTGCATTGTACCTTAGAATTTATAATACACAACACAGGAGTCTTTCAGCTACATCAGTAACCAGTCAACTCCTCTTCTTCCTCAGGGATATGTGGGAAAACAACCAAAAACAACAATTACAAGTGTTTGTTGGTATACCAGCTTCACACCAATTTTATTTAAATAAGAGATTATAAAAAACACTTTGATAGTTTACAACAGTATAATGTCCTTGTCACAATCATTTTAGACTTAGTTTAGTTTGGTTATGACTTTAGGGATTTGAGGAAAATCTAGATGTTTTTTCAGTTTTGGTATAAATCTCTGAGACATGCACTCACAACACTGCAAGTTTAAGTACCATAATAAACAGAAGTCACAAGTTCTAGACACTTCTGCTGTACTTACTAGGATTTTAAAATGCTTGTAAATTATTCTGAAAGTTAACCAATTTAGAAAGGAAAGATTCTGGTTTTTTGGCCAACAATCCTTCTTGTTCACTAAAGAGATCAAGTATGGCTAATTCTAATACTAAGTCCTCAACCTGCTTAAATACACAAATGGCAACTGCCAGTGTCACAGGTAAAGCAGAACTACTCCAGACTCTGCTGCAACAACTTGGCTGCAGTCACATTGACACTTTATTCAGTGCAATCCCCAAGGGAAGTACAAAGCTCCTTTGGTCAGTCTTGAAGAAAAATCATAATTCATCTTCCAGTGGATGGACACTATAAATCTGTGACTATGTGGCTATTAACATTTTTTATTTATATGCACACACACATGCAAATACATGCATATTTTTGTTCCCAAACAAGAATGAAAACTCAGTAAACAGAGTTCCCTTCTCTTTAAGACAGATAAAAATGTTTGTCTGCAGGTAAGAAGTAACTATAATCACCAGTTAGAAAGCTGGGAGTGAACAGACACTGTTTACCCCAAGTTGAAGGAATGAAGAAAACTGATGCAATTCTTACACAGAATTTAGAATTTCATTTGCAAGCTTGTCATCATGCACAAACATGATGAAGTTTCTGTGATGTTTTTGGAAAACACTCGATAACTCTGAAATAAAGAGGCTTTTTTGGACTCAAGGATGTTAATCCCCTCACCAGTCAGACTGCACAGCTATGCCAGGACTCTGCCCAAACTGCTCCATGATGGATGCAGTTCCTAAGAGAAAAACTGTTTACTCCAGCTCCACCCTATTACAGAGTTAGCAGTTTAAATATTGCTCAATGTCAATTATAGATGTAAAACGGAACTACGTTTGTCAATACTGATGAGTCAATATGCTGCTCTTCTTAGAGATTACAAATCTAAATAACCATGTCTAGAACACTTGTTTAGAAACTTTAAAATAAGCTTCCTTCATTGTCAATCACTATCTGTTAAAAGCATTGAAAAAGCACCATTTGACCTGGTCACTAAAGCTTGTGTTTTCTTTCAGACCCATGTTTTTAAACATGCTGAATTTCTCACGTTCAAGCAGCGAGGCTCTCAAGCTCTACCTCCAATACTTCCAGGATTTAAGGCTTTCCAATTATCTTGATTGTTATAGTTTTCCTCACTTGTGCCTTTTTTTAAGGGAAGCCTTCATTCATTCCACTGACAAACTATACCAGACTACAGAAAAGACAAATTTCCGATAGGAACTTTTCCTCATTTGAAAGCTGGGAAGCACACAAGGCAGAGGACAGCAAAACCAAATCCTTCAGTCAAGACTCAAGTATTGCCTCTGACAGCAGAATTCTACCCAGAATATTCCTTTTTCACAAGGCAACCCACAAACTAATGTGGTCACTCCTTAAATACTCATCCTATAGGAGTCCAAAATGAGGAGTCCAAAACTAATACCAAGGCGACAATACAGGCACTTGGATGACAAAATACCACTGCAAATGCACTCAAACAGTACAGCTCATCTCTATCTGCCCCTTCAGAAAATCATAAACTCCTTACCCATCTTCGGCAGGTGCCTTAAAGCATCTCAAACAATATCAGATATCTTTGTTTAGGCAAATGAATCTCACATTGTGAATGGATGTCAGTGGAAAAAAGCTTTAGAAGTTTAAGATCTCAAGTGTTCCACTAGACAAAACACCACACACCACATATACAGAGAAGAAAGTTCCCTGTGCTTAAGCTTTGTTACTTGAAAAATGTGGAACAATCACTATGTTGCTGAACGGGGAACAGTATTTTCATTAGTATCTATGAATCTGTGAAAAAACCCTAAAGACTTGAATCCTCCTGTCCTTCAGAGAACCAAGTTTGAATCAATAAAGCAAAAGACTAAATTCTAGATTGTGACTAAACAAGTCGATGTGAAGGATAACTCTCCACTGACAGTTCTCTTGCACACTGGTAGGAACAAGAAGGTCCTACCAAAAAAAGTATTTTTAAACTTTTTTTTTTTAATCACACAATCAAACTTTTTGTACCAAATTAGTATAAGCAAGTGAGATTATTAGTATTTTTCTAGTATTGTACTGAGTATATATAAAGTCTTCATCTAGAACAATATCTTAACTTTCTCACCCACAAGGCATCCCTTTAAGTTATCCCATAATGTTTCTCCATCACTACCAATCCTCAGTTGGAAGAAACTTCAGACTTGAACAGCAGGTGTTACAGGTTAGAAGAAGGATGCATTCATAAACTGTGTGGGAGAGATTTCTCAGTGCTCACCTGTGTTACACTTAGTGCACGTCTGGATTGCTCAGGTCTCTTTTAGGTAGAATCAAATCTCCCAATTTCCTTCCTAAAAATCTTACTTCTCTGTAAACAAACTTTTCTTTTGCTTTTTCTTTGTCTATAGACAATGTTCAATAAAGTCAAAATGCTATATGCTTGTTAATTTTATAAACCATTACAATACATGATGCAAAAAATCTTTTGACATATTAAAAGAAATATCATCTGCCAGACTAGGGCATACTTCAGATGCAACACCTAAAGTAAAATATAATGACATGACTAATTTTTGCCTTATTGCTACAACTGTAGCAAAACCTCCTGAAACTGCCTACTCAGAGGAATAGATCAGAGGCAGGATGTAGCAGGATGCTCTGACAGGTGCTATCAGTACACACATCTACCACACCATACAAGATACTACTAACAATTCAATGTCTACAGATACTTTTTTAGAACAACCTCCTCAGAGATGAGCTTGGGAAACTGGCATGGCTCTGAAAAAATACTTGAATAAAAGGTATCCATCCATGGTAAGCCCTCCCAGGTAAGCTCATGGTCAGAAGAGTAAAGAGAAAAACAACAGGCAAAGTTCCACAGCTGCCTTCTGCCCAGCGGAATCCAAAGCAGCACCAGACAGGAAAGTTGGCCTACAAGTTGGAGGGGGTCTTCCGCAACTCTGTTACTTAAAAGTTCATTAAGAGAATAATAAAAGGTTTGCAGAAGGGTATTTCTTCAGATGTCAGATGTTACTTTGGGCACATCTAGCAGTCAGAAAAGGATTGTGCATTCCACATTTCAGGGAACATTTCTCCATTTTTCATCTGTTTCAATGCGTAACCTCAAAGGAGAACAGGCCTTTCACACATGTAAATGGCTGAACCTAAGAACTTCTCTCACAATCATGCATATTCAGCTCCCTGAAAAGTTGACATTAACTCAATATAGACAAACTTTACATTAGCTGTTTTTAAATATCACATTTCACATCTTGCGGGGTTTGCAAATTACACTTTTCATTACATTTTTTTAATAAGAAAAATCCTTGCAATGTGATTTTCAAAAAAGCAAACACTACAACAGGGTAAAAATCAAAAGCACACAGCAATTCTTCACTGATACAGGTATTTCACTGTGAAACGCTTAACTAGTATACCTGAACATTTTAAATTAACTCCCAGTAGTATCTCCCAAGATTCAAACACAAAGGTTTCTGTACTTCCAAAAACATGTTACACAGATACTACAGTTCTGTACTAATTGTAACTTCTCAAATTTTGAACTGTCTTGCTGTATTTAACTTTTTCAGCAATGAATTCTCTGAGTGTTTGAAGGAGATGGAAGAGTTAGAGCAAACAGAACTTCAGAAAATAATTAGGCATTTATAAGTAGCAGGTTTCCAATGAACAGATGTATCAGCTACAACATTCAGTGATTCCAAGAATTTTATGCCCTTATGGATAGCCTTAAAATTTGCTTTCTTTTAGTGCAGTTGAAGTCCACAGTTTGTATAGTGTCTTCTCATTATATGAAGTATTAGCTAGAATACCCAAAACAAATGAGTTACAAAAATATTGCAGATGTTTATAAATTGCAGTTGTTTATTTAAACCTAAGCAATCCACATTCTAAATTAATGTGGTCTGGAAAAACAAAAGGCCATGAAGGCTGCTGAGGACTGACCACAGTTATTCCAGTAAACAGACAGTATTTTGGCTGCTTCCAGTTTGGATCAATCCTTTATAAAGAATAGTTAAATAGGGACAAATTAATACGCCATTTTATCATAAGGTGGAATAATGAAAGCACATAAATCTGCTCAGGCTAAAGAAAGACCAAACTCACATGACACCAGTTAAGCCTTAGGTACTTCTGAAGCCCACATTTAAAGGCCTAGCTCAAGTCAGTTAAAATAATTCGAGACAGCCTCATCTTCTAATTTAACCGTTGTTTTTGCACATGGGGGCTAAGGGAGGGACCTTAGCATAAAGTTTCACCTCCCAACTCAAAACATTATCTTCCTCCTGGCTCACACCTCTATAGCTTGTGGTGTAAGAAGCTTAATATCGAGAAAACACAGGGAAAGAGAGTTCAGACAGAAGAGAATGAGAACTGAACTTGCAAACTCTTCAGAGTAATAAACACCCTAAATTACACAACTGGTAAAGTAGCATTTTTAAAATCCTGCTATTAGAACAGCACAATCTTGAGTACTAACAGCAAAAATAATTTTTCATCTTGCTTGAGGCTTATCTACAGGTACAAAACATGATTAGAGTGGATACTATGACTTAGGATCACTGAGCAACTAAAAATGTTTTTGACCCATGTGATTAATGCCTGGCTTCAACTTGCAGATAAGAAGTGGTAAAAGTGCACAAAGCCCACTGTTTCCTTACCAGAAATTGTTAACCATATGATGTGAAAAACACAGCATTCTAAATTAAACTCATATTTTTGCTTTGCACATAATTAATACAAAGTGATGTAGGCTATTGTGGCCCTATTAATATTGAAGGAGCAGATAAGTTAAAACTTATTTTGGATAGAAAGCTGCAAGATGCCTCCAATTAGACAAAGGTAATCACACTTTAATGGCTGGTCTTGTAATTAAGCCATATTATGAAGTGTCAGAAGAACAGAAAAGTAGAGTCAGAAGAAAATTCACAAGGTCAACTAGGCTCCAACTGTCAGACCACCACTCCAAAAACCTACACACAGTGTAAAAAGACATCCCTTTAGCAGTTATCTAAAGCCTCAATAAGTATTACAGAGATTATAAAAGTTTTCAGAAAGGTTTTACATAATTCTAGTAGTAAAAAAATAAAAAAAAACCACACCACCTCAAAAGTGCAGCATCTACAGCTCAACAGGAAGGCCGTAGTCAATTACCATCCATTAATTAATAAGAGACTAGTGTTATCTTCCACAACAGAATGCAAAACAGACACCATTCCCTCCTGAATAGATGGTTCATAAAAGGAATTCCAAGAGGTGGAGTTTTCTTAATATTATCACACCCCAGTGGGAATACACATTTGTCTGTACTTGATAATACTCCAAGAGCAGAATTATCTCTCAGAGACATATTGTCACAAAGTATTACTTGACTAATACTTTAATTTTGTGGCCTTTATTTGTATAAATACATCTTTTTCAAAACTAAGTGTTTTAAAAATCTCCCCTACAAGCATGCATCAAGTGCCTACAGAACACAAAGTTTCAAAACTCTGAGGCAACATAAATGACAGAACACAACTAATATGAGAAAAATCAATGGTACCAGCTTGTACAAACATGCAGCAGCATGTCCAATACACACAAATTCATATTGCAAGACCTTTATTCTGCTTGCTCTCAACACCACCAGACATGGTCTCATCCTGTACTGAGGCATCTTTTACATCCTGCCAGGGAAAGTCCTCAATACCCCATATATTGCACTACCATCAAGACAACAGTTTCAATACAAGTAAACATAAACCAAATTAATACTAGCTGACTGACTCAGTATTTTCTCACGGCACAAGACAGCCATTTAGCTAGCTGTAAAGTACAACACTTTTACAACAGCAAGTCCATGACAGACAGAATTCTACCACAATACACCACCATGTGGCATCACGCCACCCCTACAGATCAGGTAAGTCACCCATTAGCACAGGACAACTGAAAAAATTTGTTATTCTGGGGGGAAAAAAAAAAAAAAAAGTTAATCCTCACTCCCAAAAAGGGGTCATGCTTATTCTAATTCACAGAATATTTCTTGGTCATACTTTTCTCTGTGGTTAAAGGCATGTGCCACATCACCAGGTCTTAGGTAACAGGTATTAACTAAGGGTACACAGTGTTTTAAATAGTAAAAATCTATTATTTAAAAGCTTAGATGCCAAGGTGCAAGCTCAGGATGTTAGATTTCCTCTGACAGTATATGATTTCATGAGCTCTTCGCCTTATAAAGGAAGACACACTTCCTGGTGATGAAATTGTGCTGCTGAAAGGAAAACACAGGGTCTTGAATTAAGAATTTCTGACAGGTTACATTTAAGCCACTCCACTCACAAAACTTTACAATACTTTGATGCTAATCAAACTTCATTTCTGATCTACACTTAAACTGTTCTTCCAAGTATTGTTACTTGCCTTACTGAAACTAAAGAGCCTTGGTCATGTAATTTAATCTTTGACTCATCATGCAAATTAAATCACACCATTCCCATAAGACAGCATAAAGGTTTTAAATAAATCCTACACACCTACATTTTCTTAAGAAAAAAAAAATCTAAATAAATAAATCTAAACCTAAGTACTGGATAAATCCTAGTTTCAATACTAGATTTTTAGGAAAAAACACAAGAAAAACTTTTTTTTTGTTTGTTGTATGGAATACAGAGATTATGCTGCGTTAACATTCTGGGGAGTAGTCTGCCAAAAAAAAAATTAAGACCTTGACAGCCCTCATATACAATTAAGCAGAGAGGCTTGCTAGGACTAAGATCATGAACAACAATTTCAGGAAGAGGCCTTAGACCTGGACATTGAAAGGGCTGCCTAAGTTAGTGCCTGCCCCACACCTCCAATCAATACATGTCATAAGACACCTAACAAAGAGACTGAGATGGGTGCTCTCCTGACCAAAAGGCGAACTCGAGTGACCGGCGGCCACTGCCCACCTATCTTTCCCTCCACCGCCCATCCCTCCTCAGAAGCAACCCCGGTTGTGTGGGCTGAGGTAAACCTCTCGTAGTTTTGCCTATCAACTCGTTACTCGGGTACGGCATTTGAAGAACTTCAGGATAAAGGGCGCAGCCGCACCGGCGAAACACAGCCACTGCTCTGTCCCCTTCCCCTTCAGACTGCCTCCAGCTTTTACACACAAACACACAGACGCCTCCTCAAGCCAAATGGCATAGACCTCCCCCGAGTCAAGTTGGTACCTGTCGGCAACTGTCCCCTTCCCCAGGCCACCACCGAACTCCGGGGAGGCAGCGCCGCCTGCGAGGCCAATAAAGCCGGCAGGCCGCCACCGAGCGGGTAGACGAAGCCGGAACGCGGCTCGCACTGGCTGGGCCAGGCCGCGCTCCCCGGCGGCCTCCGCAGCCCATAGGGCACGGCCTGGCCTGGCCCTGCCCCGAGCGGCCACACCGCATGCACCGTCTGCGGCGGCGCCGCCTCCCGGCCCCACACCACAGGCAGCGGTGGACAATGCGCGTCGGCCCCAACAGCCTTCATCTTCCTCACGTATCGCCAGGCCAGGCCCCGACCCACGGCTGGCCTCCCTCACACACACCCCACCGCACCGTCTCGGTACCTGGGTGACGGAACGCGGCCTGGCGCCTCCTCGGCGGCGTGTCCGGCGGGG
>VWZI01004349.1:1161933-1214845 GCA_013396835.1 Psilopogon haemacephalus
CAGTAAGGCCTGGTCCCGCGGCGGCAGTGGGAGGGCTGCGGCACCCCCACCAGGTTGGGGGATACCGCCATGGCCCCCCCACCCCAGAGGCTATAGGTTAGTAATACTAAAGGTGCAGAGTTGCTCCTCTTGTTAACGTACTTGTGCTATTATTTAGTATCGTTAATTTTGTTACCTTTATTATTATCCTTTTGCTATTTCTTATCGGTATTTCATGTTTTGCATTATTTAATTATTATTTAACTTTTAGTATTCTTTTCATTCATCTTTTGTTCTTCATTAGTATCTTAGGTTTAGTATTCTTGTGCTGGTTTGAACTAATTGGAGGATTTGGATTAGAAATTAGGCTAGAGGCTGAGACAGGAAAACAGATGATGCTACTCCACTCAAAGCTCTGCTGAGAAAGAAAAAAAAGTATGTTTTAAGAGTTGTAACCCAAATATAGATAAGAGAGACGGTTTCAGACCTCTCTGGGCTGTGGCTGCCTCTTGCATAGCTTCTTTTCTCTGCCTTTTGTAGCTGATTTTCAGTAATTCCATAACTTCTTTCCTACTGCTAATCCCCCTGGCCCATCTACCTCTGCCTATCTGCTGCATCAACAGGTGGTGAGATAAGATTGGGGAAGGGGGGAAAGGTGGTAGAGGTGGTTAGAAAACCCCTCTTAGGGATTTTGATCTCTGGAGGGGGGTGTGGTGTTTCTGTATCACCTTTTCACTGTACAGATCTGTTATACATTGTAAATACCTGCTTGTATATTGTGCGTAGCTGCAAATATAAAGCTTCATTTATCAACTTCCAGCCATCTGAGTCCTAGCCTGGCTTATATCAAAGGTGGGGGGGGCAGGTAACTGCTAAACCACCACATTATTAAATAACATTTAAACAGTAATTTCTATTATTCTAATAAAACACTAAATAATAGTTTAGGTTGTAAAAGACCTTTAAGGTCATCAAGTTCAAATGTTTAACTCGGCACTGCCAAGTCACCACTAAACCCTGTCCTCCAGCCCAACAATTCACATGCTTTTTGAACACTTCCAGGGATGGTGACTCCTCCACTCCCCTGGGCAGCCTGTTTCAGGGCTTGACAACACTTGCAGGGAAGAAATTCTTCCTCCTGTCCAACCTAAACCTCCCCTGGCACGATTTGACGTTTCCTCTAATCCTGTCACTTGTTACATGGGAGAACAGACCAACCCACAACTCACTCCAAAGTCCTCCCAGGTAGTTGTGGAGAGTCTGCCCTATGGCTCCTTTTCTCCAGGCTTAACAACCCTTCAGCTCCAATGGCCACTCCTCATAACACTTGGGCTCTAGACCCTTCACCAGTTTTGTTGCTCTTCTTTGGGCGCACTCCAGCACCTCAATGTCTCTCTATATTTTATTTATTATTATTATTCCTGCCCCCTCTCCCCTCTGCCCTGACCTCCTGCAAGCCCTTTGCACCCTTCTGCACTCCAGAGAATTCTTTTTAGCATGTCACTAACCTCAGTGATCAGCTCTGGGACTGTGACTCAGCATCGCGCATTGGACTTCGACTTCAGCCAGCCCCACGCGTCAAGTAGCTAGTGAATTATAGTCCAAAGGTTTTCTGCTTGTTCCCACTGCAGCATGGAATTGTTTTGGGCTGTGCCTGTGTCCCTGGCAGGTAATACTCGTCTGCTATTCTGCCCATGGCAAACACAGGTTAGCCTGAATTGATAAAAGCCCACACCCCTCCCATCATAAATCAGGCTGATGTTGTCCATCAGTGCAGTGTAATACACAACATGATCTTAAGGCAAAAAATAGTCTATTTTTATGGACTAGGTTATTAATTCCTTACAAGTCATGAGGTGCATCTGGTGCACTACTGTTGTGCAGCAGAGTGGGTCACACTGGCCTGGTTTCCTGAAGCACCCATATGATCCGCATGCTCTTCTGCACTGCGCAGCTCCAGCTGACAGATTCAATCCAATTTCTAGTTGTCTCTCCATATCCCTTCCCTGCACTTACCCAATCACATTACTGGGTAGGGATTGGGTTGAGCTTCTTGATGTGGTTATTTTTTTCTTTCAGCAGCATGTGGCTTCTCTCATCTTCATGTGTCATGGTAGCCTTGTCTGCCATGCGAAAAAAGCAAGCAGCACTGACAGGCAAAGCTGCCTTCCAGGTCCCACCAGGATACTGTGCTGGGCACAACAGCTCTTGCTGGAGAGCTCAGAACGGATGGGTTGAAGCTCCTGTCACCTGGGGTGTGCTCATAGCTAAGTGAGAATTGAATCTAGCCTCAAACAGGTTACTGGGTGGACGAAAAGCAAAAGCAAATTCTGTAGTGATACCTGAAATAGCGCAGAGCAGAGAGGCAAAATCACCTCTCCTGACCTGCTGGCCATGATGCAGCCTAGGACACATTTGGCCTTCTCTACTGCAAGTATGCAGTGTGAAGTCATGTCCAGCTTTTCATCTACCAGTACCCCAAAATCCTTCTCCTCAGGGCTGCTCTCAATACCGTCATCTCCAAGTCTGTACTGATACTAGGTATTGCCCTGACCCATGTGCTTGGCCTTGTTGGACCTCAAGAGATTTACATGGGACCCCCTCTCAAATGTGTCCAGGTCCCTCTGGATGGATCCTGTCCCTCAGGCATGTCAACCACACCACTCAGCTCGGTGTCATCATAAACTTGCTAAGGGTGCACTCGATCCCAGTATGCCACTGGTGAAGACATGAAACAGCACTGGTTGCAGTACAAGCCCCAGAAAAACACTACTTGTCAGTGATCTTCATCTGGACATCGAGCTGTTTACTACTATCTCTGGGTTCAACCAACCAACGAATTTCTCATCCACTAAACAGTGAAGCAAAAGTCAACATCAAATCCATATCTCTCCAATTCAGAGAGAAAGATCTTGTAGAGGTCCCTGTCAAAGACCTGTTCTAGTAGGAGGTGTCCTTGCCTATAGCAGGGGGTTGGACCTAAATGATCTTTGAGGTTCCTTCCAACCTCAACCATTCTATTCTATGACTCTGTTTTATTGCTTATATTTTATTAGGGGACACACTGCCTGCATGAGGTGACAAGACCTTGGGGAACATCTTGCCAAACTTGCCTAGGCCCACAGCATGCAGCCAAGGAAACACTGGCCATTCCTATATCCTACTTGTGAGCCAGGAAGAACTGTTTCCAAAGTCAACATGAGAAGGGTGTGCATGTCTGAGCTCAAACTGGTTCCCTGTAATTATGCTGAAAACTTTCAAGTTTAAATGGATAATATTCCAGGTGCTGAGCAGAGAGAGGAAGGAATTAAAGGCAAGCACTAGTGTGAGGACTTGTCCCAGCTCCATTACCACTTTACAAATGGCCATTGCAAAAATATCGTGCAAGGAATGGGTTCAGTGCACTTACCCTACCCATGTACTGCGCTGCAGGGAAATCCCTGGGCCAAGAACATGATTTTCCTAAGCTCCTGGAAGCAGGAATTAGATTCAACATGTGAGAGAGCTCTTGGTATACCAGCAATTCGCTAATTCAGAACCAAGACTGAGACATCCATTGTGGACAAATTAATCCTTGCAAACTAGAAGTGAATAAACATTTTAAAATCTGAATTACTTCACTGGGAAATAGAGGTCATTAGAAAGGTAAGACCTTAGCTGCTTTGCCCAGGAGGCACAGACAGTCAAAGGGAATCCTAGTGGGGGTTTACTGCTGGTTTGAGGCTCAGGGAGCTCTGCATCTCACCATCTGACACTGACAAATGGCAGAAATTGGGGGGAAAAAATGTGTCATCCTCTGAAATCACTCTTCCTTCAAGCAACTCTGCTTTGCTCACCTCTTTTCTTCCTTACGCTTCGTGGCTGTGCCCTGCACAAGATGCTGGGTCCAGCATGGCAGCAGCTGGCTCTCCAGGCCAGCCTCCCTCAGCTCTCCTGGACACCAAGGGTGGGTGGAGGTAGGGAGGCTGCCAAGAACACCACAGCTCCAATCACTCAGCTACAAACCAGGCTGGACCAACATGTCCCTGCAAGAGCATTACACTTGCAGGGTCTCTCATACACCAGACTAATTTTCTTACAAAAGCAGAAACAGAACAGTCTCCCCAGTATAATTTTAAATAGGTCCCCAGCAGCCCAAATGACCTCTGTCCCACTCCATCCCCCAGGAGTAAGGCTTATTTTTAATCCCCCTGCTGCACCCTCCTCTTCTTTAGTATTTCATGCAGGGGAAGTAACTCTTTGCCTGGTTTATCCTTTATCTTTTCCAGAATTGTAATGCAGCAGGACATGTGCCCTTTCCCTTTGGAGGGGTCTTCCTCTTCTTGTCTGCTACCTTGCTATAGTAGGTCCCAAGTGCCACTCATCATATCCTGCACAGCATCCTCCCAGGTCTTCCAGCCTATTACACACTTTAAAATGCCCCTGCCCAGAGCCCAAACAGGTATAGTCTCAGGCAAGGTAAATGTCACTCCCAAAAGAAGCCCCACACTGAGTTCTACTGGCAGTGTGCATATGAGAGATACCCATGATGAGCCCTGTTTGCACAGAGCCCAAACCATCATAGGAAACAGAAGCAGGGAGCACAGCAGAAGCAGAAACAACTACCTCTATCTCAGGCATGGCATTGCCTTAACATGTGATGGGGTAAAGGTGTTCCTCTGGCCATCTCAGTACAGTCACAGGCACCACACAGATCATCTGATAAAACAATCTAGGTCTTCTTGCCAGCTGCCCTGAAAAATATACAAAAAGGAAAGAACACAACCAACATCCAGTTTATGTTTCCATCAGGCATGGGTATGTATTGGTGTGATTCACAGACCAAACCCCAGGTTCCCACTCCCTGACAAAGTATTTCAGGGAAAAGGAGGAAATACTTAAGAGTAGGAACAACTGTGGAATATTTTCTACTTAAAGATTGGAAGGACAAGAATCCACAGTCTTTCCATGGAGTTTGAACCAAGCTGAATTGGCTGAATTTAATCACAAGTGCTTATGAATGTACCTGAAATATGTTCCACCCATTACGGGCAGGGATGTTCCCTGCAGACTCTCAAACATCTCTAAGCATTTTGTTACTTTTCAATTAACTCGATTCATACATAACAAACATTTACAGTTCTCAAAACCTATTTACAGCAGAAATCATAAATGAATGTAGTTGTCATCCATATCAGGTTTTTTCTTCCTCACACAGATGCTATGATTTTTCTTCAACTGAAGTTCCCAGTTCAGAATTAAACAATCTATTAAAAATATTACCAGAAACCACAAGAACTAAGGGTAGCATGTAAAGATTATCAGAATAGAAAGACAATAGCCAGAAGAACCACAGAGGAGAAAAAATCTGGTTTAAATTCCTTTCCTGGACAGAAATATGAGCAGTATGTCATTCTGCAGAACCAAGTCCTTTTAATAAGCTTCTAATTACTGTGGAACAATTGGAAGTTATCTATAAAGAGCAGCATCCATCCCACCAAGAATCTACTGCTGAAGCCAAAACCAGACTCCCATTCACATGGCAAACATGAAAGTAAATAACAGAACTTGCCCTGGAAAATAGCATTATAGAAGAATGTATTTCTTGAGTTTAAAAAATTTAAAAAAAAGGTAATAAACCAATCAATACCTTACTAACTCAGTACTAATTATATAATACTAATACTAATTCAGTAGAACTGGAAGCAAATATCTCTACACAAACACTGGTGAAACAGCAGGGATATTCCATATATTGGCAGAAGTCTTTAGTTTTCATCCTATTAGTACAGGTACTGTAAAAAATGGCAGTAATAAGTACAAAAGCCAAAGTCCAGGAATCCACAGAGGTGATCTTAATGGGTTTTGCTCTGCTGGTCACCTAACATACATGAATGACCATCACTGCCATGAGCCAGCCTCACTACACATGTCCATGTAAGGGCTATCTGCCACATAAAAATTCACAAGGCTTTGGGAAAAGAGAGCAGGAAGGTTCTCTATCAACCCAAACTTAACCAGCAATCTTTCTGGAAGGACTGTTTTTCTTTTATTATTTCTCAGCACTTTTCTCCTGCTGTTACCAAGTCAGTTCTGAAACAAAATTATTGGAGGAGAAAGAAAGGTTTTTCTTAGCTATGGTGGTGTATTAAGGTTGAAAGCCAGGGAATCATAGACTCAGAATGGTTTGGATTGGAAGGAATTTTTAAAAGCCATTTAGTTCAAACCCCTGCAATGAGCAAGGACATCTTCAGCTACATCAGGTTGCTCAAAGCTATGCCCAACCTCACCTGGAATGGTTCCAATGATGTGGCATCTACCACCTCTCTGTGCAAGTGTTTCACCACCCTCAGTGGTGAAAATTCCTCAGTGGAATTTTTTTTTTTCCTTCTACCTAGTCTGAATCTCTCCTCTTCTAGTTTAAAACCACCATCCCTTGCCCTGTCACAACAAACATGCTAAAAAGTCTGTCCCCATCTTTCCCATGGCCCCCTTTAAGTACTGAAAGGCCACAGTAAGACCTTCCTGGAGCTTTCTCCAGGCAGAACACTCTCAACTCTCTCAGCATGTCTTCACAGTAGAGGTGCTCTGATCATTTTTGTGGCCTTCTCTGCCCTGCTCCAACAGGTCCATGTCTCTGCTGTGTTGAGGATGGGGAATTGGAAGGCATTTAATCATCCTCCTTCCTTTAGTGGCTTTCCTTCAGGCTTTCCCTATTCTTTCACATTTTAAAGAAATTATGAACCAAGCTTATTAACTTGGTTCGTATTTGAGTAGTGATGGTTAAGCTCTACATCCCAGATCCTCTCCATACTCCTACTATGCACTAACCTAGCACTTTATTCCTTCAAATGACTTTGCAGAAATTAATTAATTAGCATTTACAGCAGAAAACAGCTACAGTAAAGGCATGGGCTAAGTGCTACTGTTCAGGTGGCTTCAGTCTCAGCTGCTGTGGAGCTGAGTTAACACAGAAGCCATTGCCCTGTGACACTTAGATCTGTGTCGAGCCACTCCAACAAATATGTGCAGGGAACTTTCCTGAGAGCCTCTGAAGTTTTTCTGTGCCTCCTCCTCCTGAAGGGGTCCCTCGCTCTCAAGAAGGGCACTGTAGAGCCAAGCCTGTCTCTGCCTTCAAAGTTAAGCACTTGTCTGGGGAAGAGGTGAGCCACTTTTCCCTAGCTCAGAAGGATTCATGCCTGAAAGTCATTTATGTTCTACAGCAAAATTTTTATATCCTGAAAATCTTCCATGTACAAGTGAGTTGCTGCCTGCACATGTGTATACGTGCACACTAGGAACAAGGAGACAGGAGGAAACATCACTTTGAAACTCAACAAAATGCCCATCTGGTCATAGGCATTCTTCTGGGCAAATCCTTGGAGAACTCACATGTGTTGTGGCCTCCTTTGCTTCCTGACAGAGCAAACTCAGGGCACAGCTCCCGATGTTAAAAACAGACAAGAAAAAAAAATGTGGCAGTGAGGGGGTTGTCATTATTATTATACACCTCATCATGGAGAAGGTTAAACAAGTGCAAACTCTACCTTTCCCCTTCACAAACCAGCCTGTGGAGCATCACCCACATTCTCAAAGCTCCTGGCTACTCTTCTCTCCATTGGGACTCAGACCTTCCTTCACTGAGCAACTGTACCTCAACAGCTAGCATCCTAAATCCTTTGGTTCCTTCAGAATAATAAGAAATCCAGAACCCTATAAAACAGGAGGACAGTTTCCAAGGTATATTTGAAGAGATGTGAAAATCAAAGAGGAGGGAGAGTGATGGTTAAAACCAGACTGTATTTATAAAACAATAAAAGCGGTATAATCATTTTTTGCTTCAATTGGTTAAAAAAAATTAAATATAGATTTAAAAAAAAATTAGCTTAGAGAGCAGAATGTGATTTTATGTACAATTCAGGATGGACTTGGCTCTCAAAGACCAGAGATCTAGAGATCCTGCATCTCACACTCTCTCAACCTAAACCTTTGTGTTTTCTGCTATTGCAGCAGCTGCAGCTGCACTCTGCTGAGGCTGAACAGGGAAGTGCAAAAAAAGCCAAGTGTTTCCCCACTTTCTCAGCTGCTGCAATCCCAGCCCTGCAGCACCAGAAACATGCATCGTGTAGGAAATGCTGCTGCTAAGCCCAGTGCCCTCCGGGCATCCTGCTGCTCCACACAAGCAGCCCACCTGCCCACAGACCAAAACAACATGCAGAGCATTAACAGTGATGAGCCTCACCACCTTGTTGGTGCTGACAAGGTATTTTGTGCCAGGGGATCAAGGTGTAGTGTCAGTACACATATACACATGGACTATAAAAGGAAAGCTGCTAGTGGCACATGGCCAAGCCACATTTACTCACAGTCACGAAAGAGATATTTGTCTCACAAAGGTGAAACCTAACCCAGATCTTTCTGTGGCCTTGGGAACCAAGAAGCCAAAAACAGGCTCTGCAGGGGCTGGGATACGGGTGAGCAGCTATTGAGATACAGGGTGTGCAGGGGCCAAGTGTATGGCATGTGCAGGAGCTGGATATATGGGGTGTGCAGGGACAAGGTACAAGGTGTGCACAGGCTGGCTGTGGAGTGCTGAATCCCAAGTTCAAACACCTGAGGAGCCAAGAAACCACACCGCTGTGAAAAGTGAAGCTTACTGAATAAACCAATCACTTACTGCATTATAGATGAGGCTTGTTATCCGGTGTCATCTGGTAAGATCACACATACAGCATGAGAAAGCCCAGAGATGCCCTCTTGAATGAAACAGCTCCTGGGATGCCTCACGAGCAAAGTTCAAGAGCCACTTTGAATACTCCCTTGAAGCCCCCTACCCACTCTCCACCAAGCTTGTCTCTTGCCCCTTGTAGCACCACTTCAGCAGAGGCAAAGGCCTAATCCTTATCAGTCTATCACCACCCACATGGCTTATCAGATTTCCTTCTTCCTGTAAGGCACTCTTGTCCTAGGAGCCCTGTTGCAAGCAGCAGCTTTCTGGCTCCAAAGCGGCAGATAAGACTTCCTCTGAGCCAGAAGCACTGCTAACCTGCCAGGTAGGAGATGGCTTAAGTAATGTCAGAAGCATCAGCTGATCCTTAACACAAAGGCTGGACGGGGGTGTGTGCAAGAAAAGCTGAGAATTACTCAGGTACTAGCCGCCTTGTAATTATTTTCCATCCCAGGAGTTCACTCCCGAATATGGTAAAGCCATCTGGTACCGAGAAAGCTGAGCAGGAGCTAGCAAGGTTTGATGCACTCAGTAAGGGAGTTGGATCAAGAGACATAAGTGGAATTTCCAGAAGATATCCAATGCTACTTCTGGGTCTAGACTTGCCCTACAATGAAAATACTGCATGTGGCACTGTCTGATACCATCTGTGTCCTCTCTCTCCACCTGTAAATGTCTTTGGAACATGTGAACCTCCAACTGTGCTCTTAGCCCTGTCTACACCATGGTGAATTGCATGGGGCATTGCTTTAACTGGCCACCACTTGACCATAAACACCACGACTCATCTCCCAGATCCCCTCTGCCTCTTCCTCTCACAACTCTTGCCCAGAGACAAACCCCCATCACCTTCCAGCCAACTGCCAAAATGGTAAACTGGTACAGATACTGTCACCCCAGCCCCAATGATTAAACCAATACAACCTCCCAATGCAAAAGGTGTCTGAAGCAGCCTTCTCCATCTGCAAGCTCTGATGGTGCCTTCAGTCTTGTGTTCCATTATGAATGGTGTCTGCTCTCAGCCAATGGTCAGCTCTCAGCCAACTCTCCTTATCACAGCAAACAACTGCAAATGCTTTTTTCCATACCCCAAGCACAAATAAATCATTTGGTTTTCTGCCCCAGCTTATTTCCAGCATTGTCCTCTCCTGGCTGAGACATGGGACATGTGGTGCCATCCATGCAGATCCTGCTGCATCAGCCCAAGATGCAATATGGCAGGTACAACATCCTAGCTGAGGCCAGTCTGGGACATAGCCCTGGTTCCTGCAGGGAATCCAACAGTGAGTAACCTCTGAGCAGCTGTGGTTTGCATGCTTGGTGCCAGGAGCCAGTCTGCCTGCCCAGGCACTGCCTGCCCCTACCAGACCCAGTCACCACACTGGTATGTCCTGCTGCTCCTCACACTCCACTTCTGCTGTAGCTTTTTGGGAACAACCCAACCCTGGACAAGACAGGGCTTACAGGATGGGCTGCTTGGGATTTAGAGGCATGGAGAAACCCCCAGGTTTAAACTCATTAAAGGAGAGCTTTACCCCTCATTTTTAAACCTCAGCCTTGAACTAGAACTGACCTTCTGAAAAAGACAAAAACCTCTTTATACATCATGACTAAAGTCCCTGTAAAAACAGCCTCTCCTTGGTGAGTGTTTGCTCACGGCAAGGTGAGTCTGGAGCCCATCCCCACAGGAGGGAGTGCAGGGAGTGGAGTATGCCCTGAGGTTGTACGTCAGGACCAACCTGCTCCCATGCCAGCAGCACCCACTGCTCCTGTCTCACTCTGGCCACTGTCTGCCTATTCTGGAGCCCCAAAACGTGGCACTTAGCTCCTCAATTCCCAAACCTCTGCAACTTCTGCACTTCCCAAACCCGCTGTAGCAGGTGGCAAAAGTAATAAAAGCAGACAAAGTAAACCCACAAACAACTGGGAGTGCTGGACGGGACAGGACACCTCAAGCACCCTGTCTATGCCTCTGACAGCCTGTTCACCAGCACCTCTTGAGGGCCAGAGACTCATGCTCACACACCTCAGAAGTGGGACAAATAATTGCTTAAATGGGGACAAATCTGATCCAGATGCATCTCCATCCCGAAGAGGAGAGAGGATGGGGATTCCAGCTTTGGACACCTCAGCACAAGGACATGGACATGTCAAAACAGATCAAGAGAAGGCCACAAATTTGATCAGAGGGATGGAACACAGCGTATTGTGACAAGACAAGGAGTGATGGTTTTAAACTAGAAGAGAAGAGATTTAGACTAGATAGAAAATTTTTTTACACTGAGAGTGGTGAAACACTGGCATAGATTGCTCAGGGAGGTGGTAGAAGTCCATCTCTGAAACATTTCAGGTGGCCTTGAGCAGTGTGATCTAATTAGAGATGTCCTTGCTCAGCACAGTGAGGGTGGACTAAATGATCTTTGAAAGTTCCTTCCAATCCAAACCATTCTATGATTCTAAGCAGTCCTGCCATGTGCAAAAGCACCTGCTCATATTCCCTCCTGCTCTCATATGATAAATCCATCCTTAGGAAAGTCTCAGCTACATTAACCAGGCCATTCTATTAGCCTTCCAGGACCCTGGGCTGGACTCAGGGGCACAGATCTTCTGGTTAGTCCTGCCAGGTTATGAGCTGGTGTCCACGGCATTGTTCTGAGTCACTGGATGGACTGACTTGGGTGGACACGTGGACTTCTGGTAACACACAGCATCCTTCCTGCCTATGAGGCTCCTCAGCTTGGCTGAAACAGCTCCTGCTTCCCAGCCACCATACAGAGAGAGCTCCACTGATGAAACAAACACAAAGGTAACATCTACAGCAGGAAAGTCAGCTGATCACTAGAGCACTTGACCTCCAAAGAAGCTCCTCTGCTCCCTGACCCCATGGCATGGCTGTAAATCAGCTGAGACCATTCAGCATCTCAAGAAAGATGGTCCTTGGCCAAAGCACCACACTGGATACCCCAGAGACATAAGTCAGGGGGTGAGGAGGGGACGCCCCAGCTCACAGTCCTGGGGACGTGGCAAAATCCCCTTGTCCTGTGGCCCCTGGCTGTCCCAAACCCCTCCCCAGCAGGGCTGGGGGGCCGCTGACCATTTCTCTGCTGGTTATTAGATTGTTCACGGCTCTCAGGTTTGTTTGAATAAGGCCTTTTGTTCGCGGGCGCTTTCCCACGTCCCTTCGTTGGCCAGGCAGTCGCGTGTCCCGAGTCAAAGAGGAGCCCGGGGCCGACAATCCCCAAAGAAAGTTTTCTTCGGAGCAAGACATCTGCGTTGGAGGGAACCTGCCAACATCTGCCACACTTTCTTCCTTTTCAAGAGCCTTTCTTTCCCTCTTAAAAAGTGCAGGAACAGATGTTAAAAGTTGTTTTCTTTCTCCAGGGTGTGAAATGTAGACAAATAGCAAAAAAGAAAACTCCAAGCAGCACTGACCTCTTTCTCTTTCCTTTCTTTTTGGAAAGCTCAGGGAAAAAGGGAGGCTTTGTTTATGATGGAGAATCTCCTTTTCAGTGAAACCTGGCAGTGGGCAATGCAAAAGGAAAGCGGGAATTTGCAGAAAGCTCTCTTTAATGCTCATTTGCATTGGCCTGTTGGGTCCCTACAATCCCCAGCACAGATGTCAGCCTTCCCCCAAAGCCAGGGCAGCTTTCCTGCCCGCACCCCCTGTGCCTCCAAAATAAAGGCCTTTGCTCTGACTGAGAGGTGTAAAATAACTGTTTACAGCAAAAGCTGCACTTCTTTTTCACTGCCGTGCTGTCTTACAAATGAACCTTGAAATGAGCTCACCCAGAGCAGATGACAGCAGGCGAGCCAAGGGTCTTGCCCTGCTAAGGTTGAGGGCTCAGCTGCCCTGTGTGGGCTGGGCACAGACACTGGCTGGGTGCCAGGGCCCACTGTGCTGTTCTTGGCTCCCCATTACACCCATCCGTCCCTGGTGCCCACCATCTTGCCACTAGCACCACCCCTACTTGCTTACTTTGTGGAAGATGCTTTGCAGGGAAAGCTTGTGTGGAACCCTCTCTCACAGCATCACCCTTTGCCTTGCAGATCAAAAGCACTTTGCAGGGCATGGAAAGCAGGAATGAGAGAAAAGCAAAGCAGCAAGTCCAGGCCAAGGAGGAAAGGGAGGATGAGGGAGGAGATGTCAGCATCACAGAGACCAGAGAGATTATCTTTGTGATGTTGGGTGTAGCCACCCCTTGGGTCACTAATACAGAATACAGGGGCACACACAGCACCCTGTAGCCGTGCCTGGCCAGGAAAAAAAAGACCTTAGCAGGCACTGGCCAAATTTTTCAGAGCTTTTAGGCAATTCTGCATTTGCTGACACCTCTTCCATGCCCAGCTGAGTCAACAGCCAAGGTGGTCTCAGGCTTCCCCCTGATACCCTGACTACTTTGGGAAGGTGCCTCTTTCTGCAGAAGGTGGAGGGATGTTTGAAGAGGGACGGAGGATTTTTCCTCTTTCATGTGCACCACCCAAGTCAAACCGAGCTAGAAACTTCATGCCTATGTAACGAGCAGGTGCTTCCAGCCTTAAGCATCCCAGCAAACTGCCCAGAGCCAGGAGTGCACCTGCCCTGTGCCACCCCCACCTGCAATATGCAGGGCACAGCCACACCCCAGCCCACTACTGCCTCTTCCAGGCCTAGCTATTGGAGCTGCGTGGCAATACAGATGCATCAGCTGTGCTTTTTGTAAATACCAGCAACACTTCACTTCCCCAGATGGGCTGGAAAAAGCTTGAATAACCAGAGGAGTTTTCACCCACAAGCAGCCACGGCTAGCTGACATGAGGGACTCCCACTCAGGGTGGTGGGACCTCCTTTTACAGCTGAGATAAGAAACCTATCCCTGCTTCCTTCATCTGGCACAAAGGACAATTTATTAACCTTCCCCTTCCAAACTCTCCTCTCCTAGCACACAAACCACGTTGGCCCATCTCAGGCTTCTGCCATGTAGGACACTTATAAAAGCAGGTAACTGCACCCTAGTTCTGTGTTTGACTGACTCACAACTCCGCCTGTGAGATGCCATGACTGGTGAACACGATCTCGCTCAAGCAACAGGGCGTACAGACATGCTGCAAGTATGTTTGCATTCACACACGGGCAAACACACACCCACGCCGCGTTTGAGCAAGGGACATGACGTCCTCGCCTCTATCGCTGGGGTACATCCCCACCCACGGCTGCAGCAGCTACACCAGCTGCTGGGAAACCCCACCGGTGGGTCGGGACAGCTCGCCGTGCTTCTGAACCGCTGCGGCCGCTTACTCTCCATTTCAGCAAGGTGACACATTCGACACCAACCCAAAGCGCTTCACCTGTGGGACACAACAGGACACTGCCAAATCCTGCTCATTAACAAAGCGACTGTCAGAAAGCAAAAGTGCAGTCATGAAAAACACCTTCATACTCTCCCCCAGACCAGGCAGAGGTGAGGAGGCATAAAAATCCATTCTTGTCCTTGCCGAGTTTCCTCCAAAGTCCCGCCTGCTTCTGCACTGGCATTTCAGAAAAGCTAACCAAAAAACACCCTTCCCCCCGAAAGCTACTCAAGCGTTGTTGTAGCACAGGAGGAAAAAAAATCAAAGCAAAAATCCCACAGAACTAACTCACCTCTGGGTTTAAACTAACTCACTTCTGGGTTTCTGTGTTGGTTTGAGCTAATCGGAGAATTTGAGTGAGAAATTAAACACTGTGTCACTTCACCCAGTTTCACTGAGACTGAAGAAAGAAGATTGTTTTGAGAATGTTCCCAAAACATCCAGATAAGCCAGTGTGCTTGCGCAGTTCAGTCGGCTCTGGGTCCATGCAGGCTTCAGCAGCTTCTTTCCTTTGTCTCTCTGCCTTTGAACTAATTCAGAGTTTAAATCACTAAAACAACTAATTTTTCCTCCTCTCCCTGATCTTCAGCTTATCTGCAGCATCATCAAGTGGTGAGATAAAGCTGGGGGAAGGGGGGGAAGGTGGTAGGGGGGGTTGGTTTCCCTCTCTTGGGGATTTTGGTCTCCAGGAGGGGTGTGGTGTCTGTATTTCTTTTTTACTGTATATTTCTGTAAATATCTGTTATATCTTGTAAATATTTGCTTGTATATTTGCATTGCTGTAAATATAAAGCTTCATTTATTAACTTCCAGTGTGTTTTTCTGAGTTTTAGCCGGGGTTTTAAAAGGTGGGGGGGCAGGTCACTGCAAACCCACTACAGTTTGTTTTTGTCTGTAATGGCCTCTAAGTTTAATACTAAATTCTATTCAGCAGCCAAAAACCAGAATTCTAGAGCTGAGTATTTTCTACACCTAGCCATGAGCAAGAGAGAATTCAGGTTCCCAAGAGGTAAATACAGTGCCCATGTTTTCTGAAGAGGATTTCTGAATTGAAACAATGTTCCTACGGGCATCTGCTGTCAACAGTTTTTAACTGATCTTTATTACCTTGTAATAATAATTCCTGGGAGCAGGAACTGCTATCTTGGGTATTGTTATTAAACAGACTGCTTCAAAGATGTAACCCAAGCTGGGGCTTGGGTTAGCAGGTAAAAAAGAGGCATCATTTCAAGGAGATAGAGGGGGAAAAAAATTGGGTAGGAGGCATTTTCCCAGGTGTAACGGGTCTGCTTCCCGGCTATTGTTTTCCTCCCTGGGAATCTGTGCAAATTGAGCAGGAGCCATGCAAGCTGCTCCGAGCTCGCCCATTTTCCTTTCCTTCTTCCCTAACAAAAGAGCCCTCCAAAGCCCGGCGTCGGAGGCTGGACATCTGTCGCCGTTTGGGGGGGCCGGCGTGGTCATTGAAAAGAAGCAGTGACCTGTCAGCTTTGATTGATGGCCACAAACCTCCGGGCTCGACCCCTCGTGTGGGAAAAGAAGTCCCGCCAAGCAAAGTGTCCTTTCACATGCTAATTCTGGGTTATAAATACAGCAGAGGATCAGCAGAGCAGCAAAGAGCCCATCGGGAAAGGGAGCGACCCACCGCCCGAGCCTCTCCTTCCCATCCACAACTTCCCAGCACCCGGAGCACAGAGGCTGGATTAGAATGACCGCCACAGCCACCACTGGCAGCACCCACAAGCTGGCCAACACCAAGGAGGAGAGGAAGGTAGGTCCCCTCCATGCTGGTGTACCCACGCATGCACTACGGCGGCACCCACGCGTGGTGCATGAAAGATGGGTGCTGGGGCACTGCTTCTGCGAAAGAGAAAGACGTCAATATTTTTCCTCAGATTCGAAAAATGCTTCCTTTGAATTTAAGCAATGCAGGTGGTGGCTGGTTTTGTTTGTGGGGTTTTTTGTGGGGTTTGGGGTTTTTTTTGTTTGTTTTGGGTTTTTTTCTGCTTCCTTTCTCTGGCTTAAAAGGGCTGCTCTTTCTTTGGTTTAAGTAAACTTTGTTTAAAATGTGTACAAGTGGCCGAAGTGAGAGATGATACTAAGGGACCGGTGGTGAGCAGAGCTGGAGACACTACACTCTCCATCCTTGTCTTGTCCCTGTCAAGCATCGTGTGACCCTGTTCTGGCTTCATGCAGGGGACTAATCTCTCTGCCCTCACTGAACTGCAGCAAGAAAAAAAAAAATTTTAAAAATATTGATTGCAGTTTCACTTAGTCCTTTTCTCTGCCAGTTAAGGAAACCCCTCATTGAGAGGAAGAGAAGGGAAAGGATTAATAACTGTTTGGACCAGCTGAAGGAGACTGTTGTGGGCGCATTTCACTTGGATGTAAGTACTAATTTTTATGCTGCCTTTTGTCCTTTTGCTGATGGAGGATCTGTTTGGGTGGGGTGGTGTCTCTTCTTTTGAGAAATTTGGCACAGTACAAACCCTTCATGGCCCCTAACTGCAGCACTCTTTCCTTATCAGCAGTCTAAACTGGAAAAGGCAGACATTCTTGAAATGACAGTGAAGCATCTCCAGAACATCCAGAGCAGCAAGCTAATGGGTGAGTGTCCAGTCCCTCCACCTTACGAGAACTGAGTGCTGGGGCAGGAGAAGGTCAGCAGGTTTCATCAGCTGTCGTCTTGGCGAAATCGTCTTTCTAACCTGCCGAGTTCCGGGCTGCTGCTCGGGCTTGGCTTTCTCCACTAGATGGGGAGATAGAGCTGGGCACTGGTTAACCCAGGAGGGTTTTTTTGTTTTTGTTTTTGTTTTTTCCCCTCAGAGCCACTTTCTTCCTTTAGAGCAGCTTTGCTCTCTGGGGTGGGCAGGACGACACAAAGACTGCCTGCCTGGATGGCTCACACCCTGCATCACCTTCCCCTTGCTCCTCACAAAATGATTCACCTTATAGTAAAAGTCCAATTGGCTTCAGCAATGAGCCTCCCGGGAGTGCACATGGGAAACATGGTGAATGCTTTAAGCAGAAACACACCAGGCAGCTTTTGCATGCTCACCAACACATATTTTCTCCTCTCCTATGCAGCCGACTCCAAAGTAGGTCTGGAAGCCCAGCAGAGATACAGCACCGGGTACATCCAGTGCATGCATGAGGTGCACAACCTCCTCCTCACCTGTGAGTGGATGGACAAGACCCTCGGGGCACGCCTCTTAAACCACCTGCTGAAATCCTTACCCAGGTCTGGTGAAGATACCTGCAAAGCAGCATTAAAGTCTTCAAGCTCATCTCAGCAGCCTTTCCTGACACCAAAAAGTCCCCTGAGTACAAAGGGGAACGCTCGGGGCACAACCCCATCACAGGAGCACTTCTACCCCATGGAGAACAAACAACCTTCAAAAAATTCCTGCCAGCTACCATCGGTTTTCAGTCAGATTGATGCTGCACCTCCCAGACAGGTCCTGCAGCCAAATTTTTCCCATAACAACCCCAGAATGGGGTCATTAGATATGTGGAGACCATGGTAAAGTGTGTTTTAAAATGCTTATCCTAACCTTAGACACTCTTACGTATGTATCTTATAGATATGCTGCTTTAAAACACTTGTGGAGCAAATCTGCTCCTGTAGGTGTACTAAAGACCAGGGTACTTCAAGCCGAAGTAAACCTATGTGTAGCCTGCATTGTAGAAGGCTGCTATTATTTTCTATTTATTTAATACATCTAAATTATTGTATAGAATCCTCTCATACTATGTAGTGGACAGAAATTATATAGCTTTCTTACCTTACATCAGTAAAATAATTAGCTTCCTCTTAGTAAAAATACAAGACAACAACAACCCTCTCTGGCATTATGCTTACCTCTCAGAACTCATGTAAACCCCTGAGATCACATCACCAGATACAGACATAAACATTCCGTTTCTTCTGCTTTTTATTATGTTAATGTTATTCCTGAGAAGCTTTAGGAGACTCCAGTTCTGATTCCTGTAAAAATGGTGCAGGAAAAAAAGGAGAAAAGGAGAGATTCAGGCTTTTTAGGCTGTTTAGAAATGCAGCTATGCTGTTCCCAGTCACCTGGACATTCTGTTAAACTAGTTAGCTACCTGTATGTATGTGCTACATATAGTTATATTTAGGGTTTATTATTTGTTTTCATAACTATAAGTTCTAAATAAACTTTTGGAAGGTGATGACTGATCTTCTCCTAGCCTTGTCCTGTCTTCTCTGAATAAACACTACTTGGAGATCCGATTTTGTTTTCTTCTTTCACAAACATTTTTTTCCTGAACATATTTGAAAGAGATGGTTTGGGTTTTGCCTCTGACACTTTGTACAACCTCCCCACCCATACACCACTCCACCCACCAAGCACATGGACAGAATCACCTGGATCGCAGTAACACTTAGAAAATTATTAAAGAAATCAAGAGTTGGGTTTATCAGCCTGGATTAATGCTTTAGATTTTACTTATAAGAGAATTGTAGAGAATATTAAAATGGCAGAAGGTAAAACTCCCTGCAAACTGGACCAGGGAGACTGAAACAAACCTGCTCTGCTTGTTGGCAACATTTGGCCCCACTTTTAGGCAATTAGAAGTTCCTCACAGTTAAAATAAAAGAGCAAGGAGCTCTTAAACAAACACCATGCATACTAATTAATGGACCCGTAGTTCAGAAGGCTCATTATGCTGCGAGATCTATTTGATAATGTGGGGAAGGAGTGAAAACCATCACTTCTGGGTTAGCACCTTCTTCTGTGAAGTTCTCCCTTTTATCCCTTCCTCTTGAAAGGCCATTGAGGCAGTGACATAAGGGTGGTAGGAGAAACAACTGGCCTACACATGGCTGTGCTGAGACAAGGCAGGCTTCTTAAGCCATGGAGTCAGAAGTCAGGTAAAGACACAGAACTGCCTAGACCTTACCACAAACTCAGTTCCCACCCTCTGCCTGAAAATTAGGACTTCCCCCTTTACGGATGGAAATCTCCAGACCAACCACCAATAGAAAAAAATGCATCCAAATTATCCTGCCACAAAAATCCAGATGAGGGTGGGAGCTGGGGCCAGCCCAAGCAAACAGCTACAGTGAAGTGCACAGAATACTCATGGACAGAGAAAACCTTCAGGCCAAGCAAACCACAAAGTCCTGGAAGAGGAAAAACATTAAAGATTCCTAGTTTATTATCACACATATTACTGAGGTTAGATAAAACCCCACCAGAGGAACCTCCATTGCCCAGCACTGGGGTCTGGGACAGGCAAGGTCTTGTGGGACAGGCAAGAGGAGCTTCTACCTACCCAAGATGAGGCTGAAGTAATCCTTTTACTTCTAGATGGTGGCACTTGTGGCCACCTTATTGTGGTGCTAGGAGAGGCTGTGGTGAATATATATTTCAACATGATCTGACATCATCGGCTTAAAACCATACTTTCCTTCTACAAGCTGCAAATCCCCAGTGACTGTAATGATCAGCTATGGTTTTGGTGATGAAAAGAGATCAGTGGGAATTCTCTATTTCTCTGTATTTCTGCTTGTTTACTTGGCACATTTGAAAATACTTTGTGGTTAGTGAATTTTATTATTTCCTGTTTCTAATCAGTAAGGCTTTTTTTTTTTTTTTTTTTTTTTTTTTTTTGTCTGTTGTGGGTGTGGAGGGAAGGGTCACATCAAGTCTGGAGAGAGAGATTTATAAATAGAAAAGTGAGACTGCAATGTTTGGCCAACAATCTACCGGAACAGTTTCAGTACAAGACACTCATTTTTCACTGCTTTCATTTCAAACTGATGGTGACCTTTGGTATGATCTCTCTGTCACGTACCCAGCAAACGCTGCAGGAATTGGTTGCAAGTCACTAGTTTTCAATAAAGAAAAGGTTTCTTCAGAAAGGCAGAAGATTACTCATAGCACTTCATAGACATGAATTTCATCTATTACTTGTTTTTGACAAAGTTACTCCGTATCTACATCAAACCCACCCAGGTTTACCAAAGCCAGGACTGTGAAAGAACAACTATACTTTGCTCTTCAATACTTCTCAACTGACAGCTGAAAAATAATTACCAGCTACTACCACCTTGTCCCCAGAAAAAAAGGAGGCAATGAGAAGCTCTCCCAGGCAGCTGGCCAATACAGAGTAGATACTGCCCTCAGAAGTCAGTATTTGAAGCTGCAGCATCACACACTCTCTGGACACAACAGCAGGATCCATAGAGCTGCAATTTCACATCTGCAGCAGGTGCCAGCAGTTCTGCTAGGGGTGCCACAGCACAGTCTAGTGCTTGGTCCCCCAGCACCCAGAAGAGGCACTCTTGAGACTGAACCACCATTCCCATGTGGGACTGCCTGCCCAAGGCACTAGGGTTTTGAAGGTGCAGATAGTGAGGATGCTGCTGCACACACAGGACTTCACCTCCTAACCAGACTGGAAACAGCCAAGACAAGCACCCAGACCAGATCCTTTGGTTTGGGCATGGCCAGAGAGACCTGTTGGCTAGAAGCGGTCACAAGATGCATCACATCTCACTCGACGCATTTAGGGCTGGGACAGCCTGGTGCAGATCTGGGCTTTGTTTGTCCCCTGTCAAAGTGCTCTTCCAACTGAAGCATTAAAAAGCAGTGGCCAGTTGCTATGTACATAATGAAGGTTGGCCCCAGGCCTCAGGACACTGCTAAATCTTTAACAAAAAACAATTAGGGATTTATATAAAAGCATCAGCCTAGGTAGACAAAATAGCCACGTGCATAGCAGCTCCCTTTTCATCACCTGCACTCCTGGACCAGCTCTCATGGATATCAACAGGAGAACTCCCACTTAATTCTCAGACAATGGGACCAAATCCTCTCCTATCAGGAAAGCACAGAGGCTTACGAGTATGTAAGAGAACTTCTGGCCCTGAGATGCTGTCTTCTTCCCCTGACACACACAACCCTCAGGGCCTCTGAGCATCCCTGCCTGCTCCCTTACTCCTCCCCTCCCACCCCAAGGCCACTGGAGCAACCTCTTTGTGACCTACACAGTCCTATAGTCACTCACAGCAACCAAGCCAAAATGCTTTACAGATTTAGGAGTGGTGCTGAGCTCCTGCAGATCATTAATCAAGAGGGCTGAGCACAAGCTTAAAAAGGGAACACGACCCAAATTGTCAGTTAACCTCTTAACTGAGGGCTCAGTTTGGCAAAGAGGGGAACTTCAAGCTGCCAGCGTGACCTCACCAGGAGGTGTGAAGGGGCTCCTAATCCTACATACACAGAAGTGACCTTGCAGAACTCCATGCAAGAGCAATTCTGCAGCTAAACCTTTTCAAACTGATTTGAACCATACTGTCATGGCTGCGAGTGCTTGTAGCTCACTTCCAAGGTCCTCCTCTTGGGAGGGAAGCAAAAAGCAAACCCACCAACACCAGAATACCAACAACTTCACTTTCCTTTTATATGTGCTGCTATTTCACAGCTTCCAATGTGTACATTCCTGTCTTAACAGGGACACAGTCATATTTCATCTCATGAGAATGAATGTTGTGTTGAGAACCTAACCCAAAGTCTGTCACATTTTTTGGAGCTTTCACATACTCATGAATAACACACAGAAGCTGAAGCCAGGCCTGGATGTGGTCTGCACTACTGGGACATTTCATTTATAAACTGCAGCCCTGGTGAGAATGTGGCTTGTTGCCTGAGGCATCACTGCAAACCTACCACAGCCTGGGAACTTGCTTTGCTTCTGAGACTCTCCTATAGTCACTGCCCTACACATAACAAATCTAATCCCATTTGGAATTAAAAAGTGTATTAGAGCATTTTAAAATTTCCTATGGCTAATGCCATCAACCAAACTGACTTCTTCATTTGATTCCACATTGGCTGCCACAGAGAGATTTGGTCCTCTAGAAACAGCTCAAAGGGGCTCCTCCTTAAGGCTGGTGGACTGTCCTTTCTGTTTTGTCAAAGAGCAAACACCTCAAGGAGAGCTGAGGAGAGCAGTGTCTCCTTTCCAGAGTCTCCATCCCAAGAAGGCCAGAAGAATCATAGAATCATAGAATGGTTTAGGTTGGAAGAGACCTCAAAGATCATCCAGTTCCAACCCCCTGCCATAGGCAGGGACACCTCCCACTAGATCAGGTTGCTCAAGACCTCATCCAGCCTGGCCTTGAACACATCCAGAGAGGGAGCAGCCACAACCTCCCTAGGCAACCTGTTCCAGTGCCTCACCACCCTCACTGTGAAGAATTTCTTCCTAACATCCCGTTCAAATCTCCCCTCCGCCAATTTGAACCCATAAAATGGTTTGCGTCAGAAGGGACCTCCAAAGGTCATCTACTTCAACTCCCCTGCCATGCAGGGACATTAGATCAGGTTCTCCAGAGCTCAGTCAAGCCTCCAAGGGTAGGGCCTCAACTACCTCCCTGGACAACCTGTTCCAGTGTTCCATCACCCTGATGGTAAAGAACTTGTTCCTAACATCCAACCTAAATCTACTGCTCTCTATTCCTTCATTCCCTAGGAGTTTCCTAAAATCTTTTCCTTTCTCCCTCTGCCCCTGCCTAGAATTTATCACTCCAGTTGGTAACAACACAATCTTGTTTTAATTTTACAGCCTTGAAATACTTTCTGTGGAAAAGTCCTGGAATGCTCAGCTCTAAGTTTCTTTGCAAAGAGGAAAAATCCAGAGGCTGGCTGTGCTACCTCTTCAGAAATGCTGTTCTGCTCTGTAAAGAAATGGTTTGCTGCCTTTAATAAGCATCTAATGAAGCACTTGCCTCTTCACTTCAGTCCTCTCTTGACATGGACATTCTCTGCAGCTCCTGCACACTTCTGATACACCCTGTGTGTTTAAAAGCATCAGCCTTAGTCAGCTGTGTGAGATAAGGTTGTGCAGCCCTGGCATGGTGTCCACTTCACTGTCCCACACAGGCTTGGTCAGGACATTGCTCACTCTCACAGCCCAGCCACCAGCAGCTGGGCTTTGCCCAGCATCCTAACTTGATGATCTGGGGACCTGGATAATCCCTGAGGAGCCATCTGTCACAAGCCCAGCCATCACTGATCCCCGAGACAGCACACCACAGTTCCCCCGCCTTTTAGCCAAGATGCTGGAATTTTCCAAAGCTCCAGTGTGGACCAGGAGATGCGTTCCCATAGCAGAGTGCAGTTCATACCATTTGAGCCCAGAAGAATCACTTATGGTGGATGTTGAAGGGAACAGAGCAAAAAACTGCTGAAAGCACCTTCCTGACTCTATGTCCCTCACCCTCTTTGCTCCAGGCTGCTGCAGCAAAAATGTTTTTCAGCTGGAAAAAAACTGTCAAGCTAGAAGGAGGCATGACAAAAGCCAGATGCAATACCGAGTTTAGCCAATTGCTTAGCTTTTCCCCAGCAACATCTCCACATGGTCACATCATGTCCCATTCAAGCTGTTTCTCTCTACCTTCTACGGTCTGAGAAAGGAAAAAGAAAGAAATAAGCATTTCCACACAACAGAACAGTTTAGAAGAGCAAATGAGGACAGGGTGAGAGAATTGGGACTTTTCAGCCTGGAGAAGAGAAGGCTTCCAGGAGACCTTAGAGTAGCCTTCCAGTATCTCAAGAGGGCCTACAGGAGGGCTGAGGAGGAACTATTTACAAGGTCTTGTTATGACAGGACGAGGGGTAATGGGTTTAAACTGGCAGAAAAGGAGATTTAAATGGGGTGCTAGGAAGAAGTTCTTTACAGTGAGGGTGGTGAGACACTGGAACGGGTTGCCCAGGGAGGTTGTGGCTATTCCCTCCCTGGAGGTGTTCAAGGGCAGGTTGGATGAGGCCTTGAGTGACCTGATCTAGTGGGAGGTGTCCCTGACTATGGCGGGGAGTTGGAACTGGATGACCTTTGAGGTCCCTTCCAACCTAAACTATTCTATGTTAGGCAGAACAGTGAAGTAAGGCAGGAGAGCTACAGCTGAGTTCCTCAAGACAGATGAGCACCCACAGAAAGGGCAGAATATCCCTGTGTAGGAGCTGGGACTTTCCTGAGTTGCCCTGGGGCTGTGGGAAGAACCACTCAGGAGTAACCACATAACCTCAAACTGTCGTGCCCCCTGCCCTACCCTACTTACCCTACATGAGCATTAAAGTACAAAGCCAAGCACTTTAAGATTCACACTCTTCCCACTGCAAGAAGGAGTAATCCACATGGGATAGCAATCATATCACCTCATGCACTCCTGAAAAGTGCTGAGATATTGTTTTGATAGGTGTGTTGGAAGAATGGTCCAGATCACTGAACACAATGAAAGCAATACCTGGACAGGCAGGTTCTTCAAACCAGGCACACTGCTGTCAGAATCCTCTGGGAAAAAGCAGACCAATGCCTCCCAGTGTTTCCCATAGTTTGATGCTGCACATGTGAGCACACACCTATTAGAAGCAGCATACTGCAGTCCAAGGCTTTGTCCTCCCTTGTCCATGAGAATCCATGAGTGAAGAGCACTTTCCAACACAGACTTGAGACGCTAGAGGAAAGCCCTGAGCCTACCAGCAAGTTTATCTCAGACAAGGATTGGTGACACTTGGTGTAGATTGACCCATGGCTTTTCAAAACAGATGAGTTACAGCATTATAGTACAGGGCAGCAGCTAAGTGTGGCTCCACAGGACAGCTGGTCTTGTTCTGAGCCAAACTTTCACCTCCATCTGCTCAGCACCTGATTTTTTCCAGTCTCCTACTTGGGAACAATGATTATATTTATCTCAGAGATCTCCAGATGAAAAGCACTAACAAAATGTCAGGGATTGCACAGAACAGAGACGAGGCAGGACTTGAAAAGCACCTCTCCAATCCTCATGTAAATCACTTCCCCAACATTTTCCCAAATTCATCCCTTCCCTCTTCCAAGTTCCTCTGTACAAACATACCCTTGCTACCACTGAAGCCTTCTCTGCAGTGCAGGCAGTGCCTGGTCCACTGTTCTCAGCCTTGTCTGACCCACACTCCTCACCATATTTCTGCCGCCCAGCTGCTCTCCTACCGTTTTGCCCTTGTGCTGGTAACGCTATAGCCAGCCTAGGTCCTGCTGCCTGATCGAAACCACCCAGCTCACATGACGCACAGGACAGTCCTGTCTGAATCACCTTATGAGATGATGTGCACATCACCAGATCAGGCTTTGTTTGTCCTCCCACAGCTGACACAAAGGCAAGAGGAAAGCATGAAACTCTGCTTGGGAAGATTAATTTGTGGCTGGGAGATGTCTTGTCGCAGAGTGACACTCTGTTTCTTTCATGAGGAATGTTTTCCATCCCTGGCCCCTTATCAACAAGCTGAGAGGCAATGTCCATATCAGAGTAGCAGGTTCTGCTCAGCATCTCTGCCCCTTCCTGCTGGAGGGGGTGCCTGGTCACTCCAGCGCTGGTGCTTCTTTCAGGAAGTGTGCAACTTGAGGTGATACCTGCAGCTGGGCAAGAAGGAGCAGGGAAGCGCTGGCACAGAGGCTGAAAAGAGCTGTTGTCTGCTCCAGCTGTTCCTCTGATAGCTGCAGGGAAACTGGCACTGCTCTGATCACACATCAGCTGGTTACAGTCATATCCAGATCAACGGTAGCTGAAGGTCAGAGCCCAAAGGTGCTGAGCTTGAAGGTGTTCCTGGGAGGGATTCCTTGACACAGTGCAGCTCCTGGTTAGGTTGCTTAGCCCAGCTTCAGTGCAGCCAGAGCACAGTGCCTGGAAGCTAAGCACATCAGCCATCAGCACTGTAGCAGTGAGGCAGGCTAGCACATCTCACTTCCCAACAGAATACGTCCAACAAACCAACCCACGGCTTCCCATACCCTGACCTCCAGCGGAGGTGTTTTACAACAGAAGAGGGTAGCAAGGGCATTCCCGAGGGATCCTGGGGTGGCTGCAATTACTTTCCAGACCACGGCAACCCAAGAGAAACCCCACCTGATGATGAGTCTTGGTAGAAGAGGTGAAGGAAGAAAACCACCTGACCATTTCCCAAAACACTTAACCTATAAAGACCTGCCTGTGTTCTTCCCAGTAGCCCATGCTGACCCTACAAGCGAAGGGGAAATACTTAACCCTCACCCTGGCAGAGTAGAGCCTGCCAACACTTCAGTGCAGGCCACACTGCAGTCACAGATGTGGGGCACAAGACTGATGACCTATGGTCCCTAGGGAGCTAAACTTCAACACCCACTTGAGGCCACTACTCACTAAGGGCTCAAGGTCACAAATTCAAGGGCAGCATCTACAGCAGCAAATAATTGTGTGCAATAGGGGAGCTCAGTCAGCTGAAGCAGTTTGTTCCGAACTTCCTACACCTACCTTGTGTGCAGGTCAAGGATGTTAGTTTCGGCTAGACTTAGTCAGCTGGACCAAACCCCTAGACAGGCACATGGTTCACAGCTATCCAGAGGACCAGCTGCTGTTGCTGGCCACATCCTCCTCCACTGCTAGAGAAGATCTGGTGCAAGTTCGGAACAGAACTTCTGATACAGTTTCCACAAAAATTAACCCAGTTTGTGCACACAAAAACTATGACAATAAGGACAAGTAGGAAGTTTGCCTCAAAACCACATGACTGCTCCAAAATGCAAAGTCAGTAGAATTTGGGCCTATGATCACTCAACTCCCATTGGTTTTGGCGCAAATATGGATACACAAGATGGAGCCTAAACTGTTTCCATAAACATCTGGTTTCACAGCTTTAATCACAGCCCCTCAGGGGGGATTTTACACACCTTTCACCTTTCATCCAGCTGTCTGTGTCTATATGCAGCTCCTGGCAGGCAGATCAGAGAGGCCTCGCCCAGCATGCAGACAGCTCTCCTTCCCTAAACATGGGGCAGGCACTGCTCCAGCTGCCTGCAACACTGCTAGGGACCAAGGAGCAAGTCTGAGCAGGAAGTGATCTGCCTGCCAAGGGCACACCCCTCTACCTAAAAGGCCACTAGTCTAACAGTTTTGAGATGCTTTTGGGCTGCACCTACCTGTCCTCAGCCAGACAGGATCCCATTTGCTAAAAGGGCTTCAAGCTCCATACTGTGCACCTCTGCAACCACTCATGTGGTAGGTTTGGATCCTGAGAGAGGACAGGGAGCTTGAGCAGGCATTAGCAAAGCACTGAGCAAATGCAGGCTGTGAGGCCCTCAGAGAGACCAACTGCTGCCATCTCAGGAAAACAGAATTACCATTTACTTGTGATTCTGCCTGAAATGGGAAACCTTGCGTTTAGTGGCTTTCATCAGGCAAAGAGGAAATCATAGAATCACTAAGGCTGGAAAAGACCTTTAAGATCATAGAGTCCAACTGTAACCCAACTACCACTAAACCATATCCTGAAGTGCCACATCTACATGCTTCTTGAACACCTCCAGGAACGGCAATTCTACCACCTCCCTGGGCAGCCTGTTCCAACACCTCACCAGAAAAAAATGAACAACATGGAGAGCAGGCATAATCTGTATGTTTTAGAGAAAGAGCAAGGTCCCTACAGTGCCTGCATGTTTCTGCCATCCCCAGACAGAGGTACTGAGTCATTCCACACCTGGGACACGAACCACAGCAAGACAGACAATATCTGCCTGCTCAAAGGCAAGGTGTTCTTGTCCCAGCTGTACTTTCATAGCTCTGACAATACTCTTTTCAGCCTTGTCACCGCACCACAAAGAAGCAAAGGGATAAGGAGAAGTGGGTTCTGGTTGCCTCAGAGCCAAGAAACATCTGTCCCTGGCGTCTACACTGCTGCGTGGTGCAGGACTGACTTAGTGCTGGTCAGCCATGCCAGGGCTCTGCACTCACTGCCACCTATTAAAATTGCTTCAAATGCATTGAAAAGTCCCTCTCAAGAAATACACGAAGGCAACATATGCTAATTTTAAGGGACATTGCAGGAACTTAATGTCTTTGGCCCACCATGTATGTCCATATATGTGTTTGTGTCTGGCTGTGTGTATATCTATTGGCATGCACATTGGTGCATACGCATGTACACACACATAACCAAATACTCGTCAGACTACTTGGGAAACAGAAAGATCAGGAGACAGCAAAACATGAGATTAAAGCTAGTACACAAAATAATTGACTGTCCAAGAGCCTCCCCATGTTTTTCCACAATAAAGTCAAGAAAACCAAGGGCAGAAGAACCAGCCCAAAGCAGCAGTGAAAGCCACAGCAGCATAGCAGAGAGAGCAACCACAGAAAGAGAAATAAATGGAGCATGAGGTGAGCAGCAAGTTGCCCTGTACACACTGCTATCAGCATCCTGCCATGGCACTTTTTGGTGGGGCCTGGCTTCCCAGGTATTCCAAAGGAGCCAGAGATGAGCTCCTGGTGTGTCCCTCAGGCACAGCACAGACAGCTAACCTGGCACAGGTAGGAAGACAGGGCAGATTTCATTTCAGGCTTCCAAAGGTCTACTCCATGCACAGGCAGGATGATGCAGCTGATTTGCTGTGAAAGAAGGGGCCTTGCCTTTTCTGAAGGAACACTTCACAGGTGTGAGAGGAGAAGGACCATCATCCTCAGGAAAAAGGATAGAAATGCTAATTATTTCCATGCTCCACTCCTTCTCCAGCACTCCCAAACAATCAGTTCCTCTTTAGCATCTCACTCTCCCCAACTCTGAAATAGTTCTTCCAAAAGGTTGGTTTGCCTCAGTCATTCCTAGTGACAGAGCACAGTGTGTGTACATTAAAAGGAGATGTTGCATTCCTTCAAGGGAGATAAGGAGGTGGAGGTGAGGAATGTTTTCCTCTACATGTCTGTGCATGTCCCAGACCCAAACAGAAGTAGTGTGCAACAGGTGGTACCCCAGCAGATGACTCTCAGAGTGCTTGAATACAAGTCAAGGTGCAAAAATTATTAGCTAAAAGGCTCATCTGCAGATAGCACTTGTAGAACTCCAGAACATGGCAAGAGGCCATGGCACAATGCTGCTTGAGAGCTCCCTGCATGCGTGGGCACCTGGGTTTTACAGAGCTCCACTCAGACTTTGGGTGCTGAAATATCTGGCTCTGAGGCACTCTCAATAGAAACTCTCAACCTCAAAGTAAATTAGGGCATGAGCACATGAGTGTGGGTCCACACACACATACAGTGAGTTGTCTGACGAATACTCTGTTCCCAATGATGGGAAACCCACCACATATTCCCATTTCCAGATACGAGCAGGGATCGGCAATGCCTTACCCACAACACATTGAATGCTGGCTTAGGAAGCAAACACCCTCAGCTCTGTATCACTGAGCCAGCAGTGACTGAATAGGGAGATATGAAGTATTGGCTGCCAATCAATTGATATACATCCAGCTCCTCTCACCTGCACTTAACCAGTCTTGCTGGTGCAGCTACAATGACAAAACTCCCCACCACAGCAAAATCCACCGATGGAATCAACATATCAGACAAGCAAAATCAGCTTTGTTTGCCCAGCACTTTCATGCTGGTATAACTGGTACCGATTTTGCAGTGAAGCAGTGTAATTAAAATCAAACAAACAAACAAACAAACCTTTGTCAGCAACATCCCCTGTGGACCAAACTTGACAGCGTAAGGCCGTTTGATCCAGAGGTCTTCTGCAAGGCAGATCCAAGGGACTATTCCAATGGCCAGTAAAAAACTCCCATCTCTGAGGTGAAATACAGATGTAGAAGGTGCTTTGGCTGAGGTAAATGATCAAAAATACTGTATGAAGCTGGAAATGGAGGAAGACAGAAGCAGAGGAGAGCTCTGGGACTGATGTATTTGGCCTCTGGCTTGGAGACTATCTGAGATGTGGCATAAAATAGAACAGAATAGCACAGAATAGAATAGCACAGAATAGAATAGAATAGCACAGAATGGAATAGAATAGCACAGAATAGAATAGAATAGCACAGAATAGACTAGACTAGACTAGACTAGAATAGAATAGAATAGAATAGAATAGAATAGAATAGAATAGAATAGAATAGAATAGAATAGAATAGAATAGAATAGAATAGAATAGAATAGAATAGAAAGTAGAGTAGAGTAGAATGAGCCAGGTTGGAAGAAACCTCCAAGGTCATCCAGTCCAACCTAGCACCCAGCCCTATCCAATGGCACTAAGTGCTCCATTCAGTCTTTTCTTGAACACCTCCAGGGATGGCGACTCCACCACCTCCCTGGGCAGCCCATTCCAATGGCAAATCATTCTCTCTGGGAAGAACTTCCTCCTAACATCCAGCCTGTACCTCCCTCCGCACAACTTGAGACTGTGTCCCCTTGTTCTGTTGCTGGTTGCCTGGGAGAAGAGACCAACCCCCACCTGGCTACAACCTCCCATCAGGTAGTTGTAGACAGCAATGAGGTCACTTCTGAGAATCCTCCTCTCCAGGCTAAACAACCCCAGCTCCCTCAGCCTCTCCTCACAGGGCTGTGCTCCAGGCTCCTCACCAGCTTCATTGCCCTTCTCTGGACACATTCCAGTACCCCAATATGTGCAGACACATTTGGTGTCTAACAGTTAGGTTAGAGACAGGAATCTCCTCTCTTTGCACCAATGCCCAAAATATCTGTTAGGACACATGAGCAGAAGAAGCACTGGACAGTAAGGTGACAGTGTGTGCCAGCATTCTAGAAGTGAATTGTATACTGGGCTTATCTCCAGCAGTGTGGGCAGCAGCTCAGGGAAGGGGACTCTGATCATCTGCTCTGCTCTGCTGAGACCCCATCTGTAGTGCTGTGTCCAGATCTGGAGTCCTTGGTACAAGAAGGACATGGACCTGCTGAAACAGGTCCAAAGGAGGTCATAAAAATTATTAGAGAGCTGGAATCCCTCTGCTGTGAGGACAGACTGAAAGAGTTGAAGTTTTTGAGCAGGCAGAAGAAATGGCTCCAAGGACAACTTACTACAACCTTTCAGTACTTAAAGGGGTCTATAAGAAAGCTGAGGAGAGACTTTTTAGCAGGACCTATTTCAACAGGACAAGGGGTGGTGGTTTTAAACTAGAAGAAGACTAGTTAGACAGAAAATATTTTTACAATAATGTTGGTGATACACTGGCACAGTTTACCCAGGGAGGTAGCAGATGCCCTATCCCTGGAAACATTTAAGGTGAGGTTGGAAGGGGTTCTGAGCAACCTGATCTAGTTGAAGATGTCTCTGCTCTCTGCAGAGAGGCTGGACTAGATGAGCTTTAAAGGTCCATTTCTACTCAGATCATTCTACAGTTCTGTGAGAGCAGGAGCCCACCTAACTCAGCATCCTGTCTCTGATGGCCTCTGGAAAGAGCAAAGAGGCACAGAGCTGTTATCCCACAGCAGACCATCACCACCACCACCCTTAATTATTTTTCTTTATGCTTTCCACTTGCAGATGGCCTAATTATAATCCCTGTATATTGAAATGAGAATTAAGCAGGGCCAAAAAAGTGAAGATTACAGAGACTTGAATTTCAAAGAGCTAATGCTGAGGTTCCTATTTTAAGTTCAGTTAGATTTAGGGTTGTCAATCAAAGGGTCACATTTGCCTTCAAAGACTGCTGTGCTGTGAGGCATTTCCGGATACTAAGCCTTGGCTCAGCTGCCTGATGCTGTGCCGGGCAGAGAGCTGTGAGACCAATCACCCTGTTCTATCAAATACCCAGCAGCTCAGTGCTCTTGTCTGGGGGATGTAAAAAAGTCTTTGCCCTAATCTTATTTTCCAAGTGATGATGCAGCCTCAAAGCAAAGGAGACATTCTCCAGAAGAGTCTACCCCTGAGGTGCTTCACCATCTCTAAGCAACTCAGCCACAGCATTGGTCTCTGTATTGCATTTCCATGGTCTGCAGAGGACGTTTCCTGATCAGTCAACATAGCTAAGAAGGAGGAGGAGATGGATGAGTATAGACACAAAGTTACTGTACAGGTACACCTGGAAAGGGGGCAGCTCTGCTCAGGGCAGCTGCAGCATCGACAGAGCAGACAGGGTAGGTATCTCTCCCAGGCTTGCCCTCTGCTCCCATCGCTTTGCCAAAGCTTCTGCAATTACTTTTAGGAGTTTCCCCAAGGGAATAAGAAGATTAAGGCATGAATAAGAAAAACAGCAGGCATGCAGAGTCTGGCCACAGTGTGGGGGCTGGATCTGCACGCCTGCAGTGCACAAAAACTCCCATTTTGACCCCTGGAGACTATTGCCTCCAGCACTTTTATCATACCTTATGCTCCCACCATGTTATCCTCCTTTGCAGACCTGCACCCAGACAGATGCGTATCTCACCTTGCCTGCCCAGAGCCTGCAAGCTGCTCTCATCAGCAGTGCCCACTCACAGGGAGAAAAGCAATTTTCAGAGTTGAGTTTTGGCACTTTACTCCTTCTCAGATGAATCTGGGATTGTGATTGGGTCCAAGGTCTACATAATCAACCACTTTGCCACATCCACAATTCCCCATCCACCTACAAAATCGTAGCCAATGGGGAGCCCTTACTTGTTTTCTGGGTGGTTTTTTCATTTGTGTTAAAAGAACATAGATTCACCAAAAAAAAACAATGTGAAGGAGGAGACACAACACAGGCAGGCCAGAGAGGGAAAAACTCTGCACTGGTCTCTTTGAAAGACTTCCTTTTGCACATAATTTTGGCTTGGCTGATCACCAAATCTGCTTTGGCATGTGCAAAATAGTACATGCACATCACACGTGTGAGAAAACCATGTCCGCCACCAGAGAATACTTCCTTGCATGACTTGTGCTCCATTTAGGAACCAACTGCTGTGAGGGACCCCACAATCCAAACCCAAAGTATAGAAGTCTGTGTGCATTTCTGGAGCCCCCAGCATAGGAAGGACATGGAACTGTTGGAGAGAGTCCAGAGGAGGGCCACAAAGATGATCAGAGGGCTGGAGCAGCTCTGCTATGAGGACAGGCTGAGAGAGTTGAGGCTTTTCAGCCTGGAGAAGAGAAGGCTTCGGGGAGACCTTATAGCAGCCTACCAGTATCTGAGGGGGGCCTACAGGAGGGCTGGGGAGGCACTGTTCACAAGGTCTTGTCATGACAGAACAAGGGGGAATGGGTTCAAATTGGTGGAGGGGAGATTTGAACGGGATGTTAGGAAGAAATTCTCCACAGTGAGGGTGGTGAGGCACTGGAACAGGTTGCCCAGGGAGGTTGTGGCTGCTCCCTCCCTGGATGTGTTCAAGGCCAGGCTGGATGAGGCCTTGAGCGACCTGATCTAGTGGGAGGTGTCCCTGCCTGTGGCGGGGGGTTGGAACTGGATGATCTTTGAGGTTTCTTCCAACCTAAACCATTCTATGATTCTAAGTCAGAAATTTCAGATGCAGCCAGAGCTTGCCAAAGTACTGACCATGGGCAGGCCTTTCCAAACTGAGATCAGAGGGGTAAACCAGCTACAAGGCCCTGGAGGTCAGCTCCTGGTGTTCACTGAAAAGCCTTAGCACGGGCGAAGATTTGCAACACCTCCCTGCTAGTATCTGAAATCAGCAGCAAGGGGCACACCCACAGAGGTAACTGGTGGAGAACATCCTCACAGGGAAGGCGTTTCAGAGCAATATGACAATCCATATGTATGGGAACACAACATCCACAAGAATACATGGGTGACTCGCCCAGCTGGCAGAAACGTGGCAGCTCCTGCAGTTACAGTTGACATACAAGAGACGGGATGCCAGCCAGCACCTGCCTTCTGTTTGTGCAACACCAGAGCACAACAGCTGCTGCGTGTCCTCTGCATCCCAGATAGTTTGCAAGGCAAAACATAGCTAGTGTAGAATAACCCAAAATTTCTCAGCAGCTTGGGCAAACACTTGATGTGATTGCCGGCCTCTGAAAAAGAAGGGCACGCACAGCAGGATTTTGACCAGGTTCTCTGGGAGGGAGCTACCAAAACACTGATGTCCGTAGGTATTTTCTTCTCTGAATGCTGCATCTCTGCCTTCTCACCTTCAAGTGTTATTTGCAAAAGCCTAGTGAAACCCTGAAATCCCACCACATGAGCTCTAGGAAGCAAACCCACAGCTGACAGCTTTGCTGCAAAGCCAAATTTCAGCCCAGGTGAACTGTTCTGAGGCAGTGTGAGCACACACGGCCTGCTTGGTGTCTTCATACAGAGCAGGAGCTGGCTGTCATGGGCTGGATGGGTTATGATCTCAAAAAGGAGAAACACTGTCATTCAAAACCAGAACCACCCTTCATTGTCCTGAGGGAGAACATGCAGGCCCAGAACACTACAGAGGATAGCTGCATTCTCACCATTTTCATCTGCAGTGCTGCTGGACTAACATTTCCCTGGAAAAGACCCTAAAGATCACTGAGTCCAACCATTAACCTAACACTACCAAGACCACTGCTAAACAATGCCTCTCAGCACTACATCTACACCTTTGTGCATCCCCTGCATCTACAGCCCACTCCCCACCTCCCTGGCATTGGTCCCAACCCCTGTGTGCAAGGGGCCCTCTTCTCCTCACAGGATGTCAGGGGTTGGAAGGGTCCCAAAGAGATCATCGAGTCCAACTCCCCTGCCAGAGCAGCACCATAATCTAGCTCAGGTCACAGAGGAAATCATCCAGATGAGTCTTGAAAGTCTCCAGAGAAGGAGACTCCACAACCTCTCTGGGGAGCCTGTTTTGGTGCTCTGTGAGCCTTACAGTAAAGAATTTCCCCCTTGTGTTGAGGTGGAACCTCCTGTGCTGCAGTTTACATCCATTGCTCCTCGTCCTATCACAGGGAGCAAGTGAGCAGAGCCTGTCCCCCCACTCCTGACAGCCAGCCCTCAGATATTTATAAACATTTATTAAATCCCTCTCAGTTTTCTCTTCTCCAGACTAAAAAGCCCCAGGTCCCTTAGCCTCTCCCCATTAGGCATGTGCTCCAGTCCCCTAATCACCCTCATAGCCCTCTGCTGGACCCTCTCCAGCAGATCCCTGTCCCTCTTAAACTGGGAAGCCCAAAACCGAACAGGGTTCAAATGTGCAAGTGAATGGCTATTTTGAACAGCCCCAAACAAACCCTCACAAACTTTCCCTCAAATGTTTCTAATTGCTATTTGAATGATCAGTCTCTCCCCCACTCTCCTTTGCACTCTGTATCAAGAGTGAAAGGCAATGAAGCCAGGCTCCCAATCCTTTTCTAGCTTCAGATCATCATAGGACCAGCTTTTATGCAACATAGTTATGCTTAAAGAAACTGAAAAGCAATGGAGAGAAACTACTCAGCTTTGATATGGGCAGTCTGGATTCTGCTAAATTACAGCGCACAGTACTTGGTCCACACGAAGTCCTGCTAAATTTAATGAACCTAGACTTAGAAAGGCCAGGTAAAAGAAGATGCAGAAATGAAGAAGATGCAGAAGCTGCCAAAATATGTCCCCATGGGAGGTGTGACAGACACTGCCCATATTTTCATGGGATGGCAGCTAATTTAAAGCCAGAGCTGATGCATGAAGATTTCCAGAGGACTTCCTGATTCTAGCGTGTACTTTTAGTGCGGTTTCAGGAGACAGAATATGCCAAGAAAAAGTGGGATTAAATGAAAGAATAAAACCTCAGTGAGGGGCTTCCCTGGAGGATGAAACTACCAAGCATCCACAGAAATGGAACCTTTATGGTGTAGGGTTCTCTGCCATTTGAGGGTCTCAGCTCCTGCTGCAGCAGCTCCTGCAGTGAGGACACAAACAGGGTCTCTTTTTTTCCCACACAGCCACCTATTCCTCCATCCCTGAAGAGCAAGGGCTGCACAGCACCCAAACCCACCTGCTCACTCCATGGCCCAGCTGGATGCACCACAGAGCTCCAGAGAGAGTGCGGCAACAGGTCAAGCACTCCAGCTTCAAAGTCAAGCCCAGCAAACAGCTTGTCAGCTGTTTTTTTTATTATGCTGTCGTTTCTTGTATGGTGAATTCCAGGTGGGGACTGTAACAATAGATGGGGCTAGGATCACCTCACTCATGATAAAGTTCAGGTACAATGTGTAACCCATAAAGATGAAACCTCTGGAGTTTCATGCTGAAATCACAAGGTGATCCTGAGTGACGAGGGTTTGCATAGCACAAGGTGTAACAACTGGCAGCTTTTGTCACCTCAGGAGAGCAGGTGGATTTTCAGCCGAGTGCTGGAGATGGTGAGAATATACCAACAAGGTTTAGTCCTGTTAGCAGCTGGCTTGTCTGCTGAAATGGGAGTGAGGCATCGGCTGCAAAGAGGGCAAGCTGTGGATCTCTACCAGATAATGCTCAGCAACCCAGCCTTTCAAAATCCAACCCCTCTCCACCTCATTCCACAGGCTGGAGGAAGAAAGAACAAGGAAAGAGGACATACATAACAGAATATCATGGGCTGGGCCTCAAGAAGGAAAAGTCCAGCAGCAGTGCTCTCCAGCGGGTAGGGCAACAAAAGGGCTGGGTCATTACCTCGTCTGCCAGCTGTCTGCTGTGTGTCTTTGGGGAAAGTCAGGTCATTTCCCCACTTCATTGTTCCAGTCTACGGAAGTATACAGAAGACAGTATTTACAAACTGATGGGAAAAAGTACTGTAAGTAAAGTAGGCCTACTCAGGCCCAAGTAACTTGTTTGCTGCATTCAGAAAAGGGCTGTTTTCTCTGGCCACAGCTTTTATATGTCTGAAGATCAAAGGTGTATGCTGGCCTGTCAGTCCTTGTGAAATGACACCACTAAAGTGCACAGCAGTTCAGAGAACAGCATCCAAATACCAAGGAAAGCTAAAACTTCCTCCACAGTATACCAAGAAGCAGATGATAAATGAGAAACCATACATCCTGAGTATCGGGGACTGCTGGCAGGTGTTTATCAGACAGTGACCCTCAGGACTAACATCCCTTGAGGGTTTTCAACAGCAGAGGCAGAGTCTAGCACAGCAAATCAGTCACCAGCTGACAGCACCACTCAGGTTTAGCCCTGTGGTGGAGATAGTAGCAGAGATATTAGTAGCCAGGTGCATACATCTGGAGTAACATACACAGAGGAGACACTCAGATCCCTCCCTTCCAAAGACAGGTATTGCTGGGATCTCTCAGGGCATAAATCCTCCAAGACCAACACTACTTGCATTGACCTACCCCCAAAAATCCTGCAAATATACCCCTGCCCTGAGTAGAGTGACAGGCTGAGGAAAGGATCAGGGAGTGTGGGGAGAGCCTGAAGGCAGCCAGAAGCAAGTGTATACTTAATCAGCTTAGCCAAAACGGATCAATAGACACTAAAATGGGAGGGTCCCCTCGGAAGGCCACACAGTAGAAACCTGTGGGAAGGAATGGAATGTGCAAATGAGCAGCTCTCCCCAAGATACCATCTGAATAAACCTGAAACAGCCCCAGCCAGATGCACCATCTGCTCAGAGTGTTCCACAAGGACATCCTGGTCAACGGTGTCAAAACCAGCAGACAGATCAAGGAGCGTTAATACAGAACATATCCCCAAAGCAGCTGGCAGGGAGGGATCATGGCAGACCTTCAAAAGGGCTGTTACAGGACCACGCCTCCTGCTTGAAACAGACTGGAATTTATCAATGGCATCGTATACGCAGAGGTGTGACTGCCGCTGTAGAGGAGAAGGAAGGGCAGGATGGACGTCAGACAGCAGCTGACAAACCATCCAACAAAAGAGATAGCTGCCACGAGACAGAAGAGGAGACATCCAATTTTAGCACTCTGACAAAACAACTCAGCAGTAAGGGAGCTCTCCCAGAAGATACAGTTTCACAAGTATCACTGGTACACTTGCAAGCAAAGGGTCAGTCGATCAGACCATGAGGCTAGCAGTGAACTCATATCACACTCCCAAAGTTCGCCTATTAGGTGCAATCCTCAGAGAGTTCCCATTAGATGCAAAATGTGGCTGGTACAAACATTTCTGAGAGCTTGCAGCAGACAACACAACTCCCTCCTCGTCCTGGATGCCTTTCAAAACTCAGCTGAAGAGAGTCTTGTACCATCTTATCTAGACCATGCTTTTCCCAAGATGACCCTTGAGATCTCTTCCAACCTAGTATTCTATGCTTCTATGTCACACAAAGTCAGCCAAGTGTGCAGTCTCTAAAGAATGTAACCTGGAAAAGATTGCTCTTGCCCCTTACCCTGAGGACCTGGTCGTTGTGCAAGACTTTGTTTCAGACACCTGTCACTCTCCTTGGCTGTCTGTCAACCAATTATTCATAGGTGCCTGAAGTCCAGAAGAAAGAAGAGCAGAATGTCCCCCTTCTTCATAATCCCAGCATGTGGGGAGGGAAAACAGAGCAGGTGATGTACCCCAGTTCCTGTACCCCAGATCCTCCATGTGTTTCACGTTACCAATGTCTAAGGTAAAAAGGCTGGGCAGAGCAAGCTGTATTGCAAACTCAGCTATCTTCCTTAAGGATTTGAAAAGGGGAGAAGCATTCACAAGGAAGATGAGTATGATCTCTCTCTACGGGGGGGTTATATCAGCAACAAGATGGGTAACATCTGAAACAGGCAGCTTGGGACACTGACTGGGCATGTTGCTGGTATCTTACAAGTAAGAGATGCAAGAAAAACAAACAAACAAAGGCTGGAGGCCAACCAAAGGCTAATTAGAGCTGTACAACATTTGCCAAAAAGGCCCCCCACTGAGCTACAGCTTCTCCTGGCAAAGAGAGTTGTCTGTCTGTCCAGACAAATTACATCCCAGAATAGCCCCCAAGCAGCGGAGAGGCAAGAGGGCTCTCCTAGGGGCGCCACTCATGCCACCTCCTGGGACACCCTTGGCAGCACCCTGCAAGGCCAGAGACCCCTTCTTCCCAGCTGCCTGAAGACAAGGTCATGATGTGAAAACATACTGAGGCTGAAGGAACGTGAGGACAAGCCTCTTCTGGCACCCTGGATTTGCTGAAGGAAATGCAAAAAAATTACAAGTCTTCCTGGAAAAATTGGAGTTTCACCAGCTGTTGCAGTACAGCCAGGGGACACGGGTCCAGCTCAGTGCCAGCAAGTACACAACTGCTCAGGAGGGCTCAACTGCACAGCTTCATGCTTGGCTTGTTCAGTTGATCTCATTCATACACAACTCCCAAGGCAGGCCCTGGGAACTCAGTGTATTTACTCTGTTTGACATGCTTTATAAAAACCTGGTTCCAGCTACATTGAAAGGGAATAACTTGGCAGAGTATCTAAAAGAGGCCATATTTCAAGACACAGCAAGAAAGAAGGATGGTTCATGCAGTGATGCTGACAGTAAAATGATGAACTTAACTATGACTTCAGCAGTGACGACATATTTGTGATGATTAAGTTCAAGATCTGCAGATAAGAGGAGGTGGGTAAACTGCTGGGTTCCCTGGACTCCCGTTTTTCCTCTTCCCTCCTCTCCTCAGGAAATAATCCCACTGTAATCCTCACTCTTCCTCTGCCTGTCTGTCCTCCTCCAGTAACATTTGGCTCCTCTAGCTAAATTTAACAAAGGACTACGGAAGGAAAAATAACTATGATGAAACAAAGTTCCTGTATATGCTGTGAATGTGGGCATGTGGGCCAAGGGGAGAGATCTTGTAAGAGGAGTTCAGCTTTTACTGGGATGCAGAAGAACGAAGTATGGAGACGGAAGAGACTATGAGGCATCAAGTTCATTGCTCCCAGAAAAGATTGCTAGGTGGCAAGCAAAGAAGAAGGCTTTTCCCTAAAGGCTTATAGTACATTACAAAAGATATTAAAGACAGCTCCATGCCACCCCTCTTTCACTGGCTACTTTTATTACATGAGTGATAAAGAACCAGCCTATTACCACCACTCCATGATCTCCTGCACAGAGTGCTGCACACATAACAAGAAGCCTTCTGCTGCCACAGCAAACTTTGCCTTACCTCTATTCCAGAGCTCAAAACGGGTTCAAATGGAGTCCAGCTACATTGGACTGCTAGAACAACTGCCTCACCTTGCACTCATCTCTGGGTCAGGGGGCACGAGTGACTCCTTTCCACATCTATCCTACTCCCTGAACTTACATTTTTCATATGGTAGTCATACTTACCCTAGTAAGCTGGAGTGGACAGCATCCATCTAAATCTACATTACTATGTCAGATAAAATCCACTAGATATTTAGATCCAGAAATTCTCTTTGACACCTCCGATAGTGTGCTGGCAGTCCTACCAGAATGAACACAGTGAGCAAAATGCTTGTTGGAAGGGATCTGCGGAGGTCTCTAGCCAAACCTCCTTGAAGCACAACCATTGCCTCAAAAGCCAGTAGTTCTGAGAATCTGCCAGATCCCACTCAGCCTCCCCCTCAGCCACCTTCTGACCTGACTAAACAAGCCCACCCTTCCCAGGGCCAGTACCATGTTGGTAGTTCCCCACTGCACTTCCTCCATGTTCTCTCAACCCTCCTCACCTTGGGATCCCAGAATTGGATGTTACTGCACTTGTCATCGGCACAAATCCACAGCCTTGTCCATCACCTGGCACTCAGCATTTTTGGAGCTCAGCAGCAGCCTGGGGACTGGGAACTCTCACGCAGGCAACTTCTACCCAGCAGGACCACAAAAGAGGTGCTGCAGTCTAAGGTGGAGAGAGAGTTTTTGTAACAAAGAGAAATATGATGGTGGAGCATTGCTCCATCACCTAGTGATGAGCTGCTCAAATGCAAAGTGTGAAGGTGCAGGATGTCAGCCTTGCTCCAGCTGCTGTAATGGGACGGTGATCTGCTACAAATACTGGCTGATATTTTCCTGTCCTCCTCAGGGACTTAAACACCATCATGGGGCCCCTCCAGCCTTGGGAGCGGCTCAGTTTGGAAGCGGAGCAGGAAACTCTGATTCAGACCAGAAGCTTTCCAGATCACTTCCTCCTTGAGATAAATACTGTGCAAATAACTTTATTGATACAACAAAGAGGCAGAGAGGGCTAGAGTAAATCAGTCAACTGCTCTCCCCTCGTGGGCCTGAACACAAACATCATATAGACTTTTCCTGGGAAACACAACACACAAAGAATAAAAGCAGACCTTTGAGTAAGGACCCAAAACATAGGTTCCCTCTCTTATTCCACAGCCCCCAGCTCATGTCCCTTTCCCTCTGAGGAAAGGCCTGAAAGGAAAAGTCAAAAGCAAGTCTCCTGCTTAATGCAGGACTGGGCTCGCCAAGAGACTTGATAGAAGCTGTGCTGCTCATGAACACTGCACATGCCCACCCTTAAAAGATGAATCTAGATCCAGAAGGGATGACCACCTGTCTGAAGCCTTAGAGGTCTGGAGGGCTTCAGATACACCCATATAATATCTCCTGCTGACAATTTCCAGACAGCCTCTTGCTAAGTACACAGATTTATTAGACCTCCCTTTCAAGAGGCTTAGCTCTCAGACACCACTGTTTAGATGGTAATGTTCAAGTTGCTTCTGGGAGCTCAACTCTTCCAACTGTTTTTTTCTACTAAAAGCCGAAAGAAATAATGAAATTGAATGTATAATTAAATGAATATGCAATAAAATTGTATGTATAATGAAATTAACATGTAAAACCAAAACAGTCATCATAACAAAGGAAATTTGCCTAGAAGATAAAAAACCCAGCAAATAGGAAGGGTTTTTCAAGAGCTGAGTATGTCAGCAGAGCTGTGAGGAGACACTGAAGGAAACCACACACTCTGGCACTCGCAGTGCTTACTAAACACAAGCCACATGACAACCAACAGGAATTTGTGACAGCTTCTCCTGGCTGCCCTTTAGATTACATTTATCACGAGAAGAGTTTCCCCGAAAACATTACATGCTTTTGACATCACAGAGAATACTGAGGACTAGCTGAGTATCAGTTGCCTGAGAAGAAGTAGTAGAAGAGCATGACTAGAACCTGACCCAGGTCCAGAGGGTACAAAGCCATCCAGGAGAGATGGGAATAAGAAATGCAAGAAACTGAAGGAGCTTGGGCTTCTATAACATGTGACATGACCAGAATGGAGGCTGTAACCACAGCACCAGGCAAAAACACAGAATCATATAATGATCAAGGTTGTAAAAGAACTTCAAGACCATCAAGTTCAAACATAACCTAACTACCATGACCACTAAACCGTATCCTGTGTGCCACATCTACACACTTCTTGAACACCTCCAGAGATGGCAACTCCACTACCTCCCTGTTCCAGCACCTCACCACTCTCTCAGTAATTTTCTTCCTATTGTCCAATCTAAACTTCCCCTGGCACAACTTAAACCCATTTCCTTGCATCTTATCACTAGTCCGGTGATCTACTTATCACTCCGTTCAGGTAGTTGAAGACTGCAACAAGATCACCCCTTAGCCTTCTCTTCTGCAGACTATACAACTCCATCTCCCTCAGCCACTCCACATACGATGTGCCCTCCAAACCCCTCACCAGCATCCTTGATCTTCTCTGGACACACTTCAGGATCTCATTATCTTCCCTATACTATGGTACCCAGAACTGAACACAGTACTCAAGCTGTGGCCTCACCAGCACTGAGTACAGAGGTGCAGTCACTTCCCTGCTCATGCTGGACACACTGTTTTTGATAGAGGCCAGGATGCTGTTTACCTTCTTGACCACTACCATGTCATCCCCTGTCCTCCTGGGCTTAGTGCTCTCTACAAGAAGGCAGAGATGGTAGGCAGTGGGACACGCACACATACTGCTCAAAGAGAAGGGCGTTCACCTTGTGGAGTCCAGCATCAGGCCCCAGAGGCCTACCTTCTTGCTCCATAAGAAGCAGCATCAGCATCTTTGAGGAAAAGCTATGATGCTGTCAGAGGATGCTGTGATTTGTTGAATCTCTGCCCAGCTGAAGCACATTCAATCCTGCCCTGCCTTGGTACATCTTAGCTAGTCTGTCACCCACAGTCAGTGCCATCCTCACTCTGCAGCGGTCTTGCACTCCAACCACCATGCTGCAGGTCCCTGCCATGCTCAAGGATGAGCAAGGTCTCCATTCTTGTCAAGGTGAGGCCAAGGCTCTTTGCAGGCAGTCGCAGGAGGAAGCTCAGCCCTACCTGCCCAGTCTGGGCTGTTTGAGTTTCAAGCACTGACAGGTAGAGACTTGAAGTTTTGCCGATGCTTTCCATAATGAAAGTCCCCAGAGGATCTGTTTACACTGACATCTAGGGTCAAGCCTGAGGGTTGACTCCACCCAGCTTAAGCCTACCTCAGAGCTTGTACTGAAGCGATCTGCTCTGTCCTTCCTGATCCTGCAGAAGCGCTCTTCAAGGAATCTGTCTAGTTTCTCCTTTTGGGCTTGTCTCTAATTATGGGTGTCAGAGGCAGGAAATGGGCTCTGCTCAAGACGAGGCGGCTGTGGGTTTGGTGTTGGCCAACTGCTTGAGCTTGCATTTTGCAGGCGAATGGTTTGATCTCAGGCACACAGAACGGAGGCGTGAGACTAGCAAGTTGATTTCTTCTCAGATGCTGAAGCCTAGCAAAGCTGTGCCAGAAAGACTCCAAGAGCAAAACTAAGGGAGGTAGCAGAGTAGATAGCCAGCAGAGCAGAAAGACAAGCTTCCTTGATTTCCCTGCTATGGCCTGAAACCACATCTCTAACATTTATGTTATTTATCCCTAAAAGCCAGAGGTATTTTATAGCCCATCTGAAGCAAGGGCCACCTTCTCCAGCATATGTCTCTTGTGAAACAAATGCACTTAGAAAGTCACTAGCCACAACCTCAGAGCTCTTACTCCCCAATAACTTGCTCCTTGAATTCCTTATTATTCACCAAACAACTAGGGATGAGCATTTCTTTAAATGCCTGGGCTCCTACCTTTCATTGCCCTACTTTTATCCATAGGCACTTTAGATGGAACAGTTGTCAAATGAGCTTGCTGGGATTCAGACAGTTCAGCAGCTCTGGGGACAAGCTACCCCTGCTCTCAGGCAGCCCTGGCAGACCACATACCACACCTGTCAAAGGGGCTGGAGGGAAGGAAACAGAGTAATTCAGTCAGTGTACCAAAGTTGCCTGCATTTTTGGTTTCTATGTAATTTTTCAGAGAGGCCTTCTAATTACAGTTTTAGGCTGCATATCTTTGGGATTTTTATTTAACGCAGCAATGGGCACCAGCCTCTAGTGGATCCTACCACTTTGTTCAGAAGTCCTGGTTTGTGCATGTGTGTAAGCTTGGTGGTTGATTTGTCTATAATTGCAAGGGCACAGAAGCTATGGCTGTGCTAAGAAATTTTTACTGGAGTTTAGAGATCATCAACTAATCCCCAGAAGCCAATAAAATAGCTTACTCTCCCCACCACCCCCACCTCAGCCTACCTATTTCAGAGTCCTGTTCAACCAGATCCTGGACTCATGAAGTAAGTGAACTGCTTCCTAACATGCTCCATAAAACAAGGCATGCTGCAGAGGATAGTGCTGCCCTTTCTGCTCTCCAGGGCTTAAGAAAAGAAATCAACCTCCAAAACAGAATAAAGCATTTTTAATTTGCTAGGAAAAAAAAATATTGTTTTACATGAACTAGTGCTTTTTTCTCTTTTAAGTCAACCCGAGTAGCATAAATAAGAACTTGCATGATGCTCCTGACATCCTGTGATTCCATTGCTCTTTCCGGAGCTTCTTTGCATGCAAGATTTGTGTCTATCCATGTGAGCCAACTATGGTACTCTCTGCCAATTGACACTGGTGTGATCTTGGGAACAATAACCATTTTGTACAGATACTGGAGGCACAGCACCTCCACTTCAGCCTTCTGAAAGTCCCTTCTACCACCACCACATGACTACTGAGGGATGCACAGAAGCACTAAGCAGCCCCACATGATCAAAACTCAGTGCTCAGAAAACAGAAGGAAGACATCTTGTGTATTCCTGCAAATGTCTGTGACCCACTAGAAAAAGTCACAATTTAAAATGAGTATCCAAGGAGAGGAATTATGTTCATCTCTGCATACTGTCATCCTGCGTCACATTCACAAGCCTTGGAAACTCATCAAGCTGTTGGGAACTGGAGAGACAGACCAGTAACATTTACTAGCTCTATTCAGAGAGGATGTAAATACCCATAGTCTTTGAAGACTTCTGTTATCCACCACGTTTCTGACACCCACAAGTAACCCAAACAATGTTTACTTGCCAATTCCACATTGTTCTCCCAGTTGCACTGGAGGCAGTGGGTTTCTAGCCAGCATAATCTCCTTGCTCTGCAGCTGATTGGGTTCATCTGTGCATTGCCTGGGAAGAACAACCTCATAGAGACTGTTTCTCTGTGCTAAAAGTTTCAGAGATATTTTTCCGTCCACAAACATTACACTTCTCTTAAATTGTGCTAAGCTTCTCCAGAAAGAAAGGCAAACACATCTGGAGAGGAAAGAATGATAGTGCTTGTCACCTCTTTCAAAATCTGCTCACTAAGCTTCCATCACAATCTCCTGTTAATGCCTTCCAGCATCACTCTAGATGATAGCTCCTCACCAAAATGGACCTAAGACGCTTCTGCAGATTAAGGGACTCAATCACCAACATAAATCAGCCAAGAAGTATGCCAAGTAAATGAGCTGTGCAGAACAGTCAGGCTAAAATCCTCCCTAAATTTAAGAGTAGTTTAAAAACTACTACATCTTCCATAATAACACAATAGACCAAGTCCTCAGAATGACCCTTTTTGGTACCATTAAAACAAGTCTGGGATACAAAGTGTGACCTCACTGAAGAAAGAATCAGTCTAGAGTGGGAGCATGGCACAATTAAATCAAGATCTACAAATATCTCTTACTGTGATCATGTCTCAGGTTGTCCATTAATACCTCCAGGAAAGACATCTGTGCAATTTGAGGTATCTCTTTCAACAAGGCCAAGCCCAGTATTTACACAAAACACCCAAAATGCGTGCCGGGACTCAAGTAAAGGGAATTGGTCTCTGCCTGTAAAATATTTCTCATTTTGACTTACAAAAGATCAGTGTTTATCAAGACTGGCCGTCAAATATCCTCTGTCCTTGCTCAAAGGGATTTCACAAACCTGCCCCTGACTGCATGGGAGCTTTTTCCCCACCTAGAGCTTGATAATTCGCAATGGGAATGCAAACCTGAGAGCTTATGAAACCAGGCATTTTCTACAGCATTTCACAAATGCATGGGAGCAAAGTTCGGAGCCCGATTATGTACATGCTAATCTGATAAAAATAAAACCTGTGTCCTGTCAACAAACTTGGAGCGTCATTGCCAGAGGTACAGCCTGGGAATTACCCTGGCCAGGCACTGTGCGTTGGAGGAAACATGCTCTAAAGCACACACACTTTAAAAAGCTTTCAGTCTCAGTCAGGATTGTGTTTAAGGGATCCAGCATTTTCTCTGAATAAAATGTGCTTTAATGAAGATGCCTGTAAGCCAGTTAGGAACTAATAAAAGTATCTTGCAGAGGAGGACCAGTGATACACACATCACTGTTAAAAAGATAGGACAAAGCCTATGATGAAGTCAGACCCATAATTAGGATAACTTTCAAGTGCCAAAAGTATTAGAGAAATGAATTACAAGAGGCTTCCCTGGAAACACTATGAACTGCCTCTTGAAACAGCACAGGCAGATTTTTTTTTTTTTTTTTTAATCCAACCACAAAAAAACCCAAACCTGTAAGTGCTTCAGATAGTTATTCTCACATCCCTGACATAACTTCCACAAACACCATGTGATGCGATGGTACCTCTAACCTCACAAGACTGAGTCACTGACAACAGACCATAGGCTGAACAGTAGGAGTTGAATCAGTTTGCAATGATACGTGAGTTCAGACATATCTTTACTGGAGCCCAACAGGTTGAGGGAAAAGAATGAGAAGGTAATGAAAGTGGCACACAGGGTTTTGATGGGAGAGCTGCCAGTGGATGACATCCATCCATTACTCACCCATGGAGAGAGGCTCTGCTGTCCTCACTACCTGCTCAACACAGCTTCCCACCATTTGTTGCATTTAAATATCACCAGAAGTACCTTTAAAACGGCAGAAGGCAGGGACAGTCCTCTCAGTCTAAGGAGAATCCAATTCTTCACAGGCAGCAAACACAGTTTTGGGTCTCTCCTGTGAACAGACATAAGACTGTTTTGAATGCTGCTTCCTCATTAGCACTGTGACTGACATGAACTGTTCCTCTGTGCCCCAGCTGATGAGCTCAAGCACTGCTGCCAAGCCTGCTGATAGGAAAAGCCTTATGGTTTTTGAAAGGGGCAACAGAAACACAGTGCTCAAGGAAGCAAATACGATTTGAACTAAGAGATTCAAGTCCAAGAGCAGCTCAGTGGTGATGTTCAGCCCAGTTTTTTTCTTAAATGTCTGTTTTAACAGCCATAGAAATTGATAGCACTAAAGGCAGCTAGGATCAACCTGATGGGGATTGCTGCAAACTTCTCCAAACAGCCTCTCTCATTTGCTTCATTTATCACCCACAGCCCTCAGCTCTCCCAGCTTCAGGCATCCTCCCCTCCACCTTGGTTCTGTGAGTGGGACTAATTTTCATCAGAGACAAGGCAGGAAACTAATTACAGCACACATTTTGTTTGTGAAGGGACCCCAGGGAGAGGAGGAGGGATAAGATGGCTCTTTGCTTGTTCTGTCACCTAAACAGATTGTATTTGTTAGTGTAGAAATAAGTATGATGACAACAAACTGATGCCTAAGGAGCAATTCACCCATTAACCTAACATCCGCCACAGTTCACACCCACCAGGATTTATATGCCCCATTAATATTAATAAGGATGACGTGTCTCTTTGACAGGAACTTGTGCCTCCAACGGCAACAGATGTTATACCATTTATGAAAGAAACTACTCAAGCATTTCCAATGGGCCTTGTCCATGTTCATCATGTCTTTATCCTGTGCTCTGATTATATTATCCACGGAGAGCCTGGGTGACCTAGACTCAAGCCCAAGAACGTGGATGGCAGCGCACTTGACTGCAGAATTCTTAAAACTTTCCAGAGTCACATTATGTCTCTGTGGATGTTCTTCTGAGAGCTGGAGACCTTTTAAATCCTCCCAGTCGCTCAAACAGAAGTGTGAGGCATTATATTGCAAACTCACACATCTCAAGAGGATTTGCCATTAATCTGGGCCTCCAAAACACATGGCAAGTGGCTGCAGGATGGTCTCCCACAGTTGCCTTTGCTGCTGTCACCACAGCTGCATTAGCAACTATGTATGATCTACAGAGAACTAAGACCTGTTGTTATATGCTGTATTACTCTACACATGGACTTGCAGAAAAATCCATGCAGCAGGGCACCAATCCCATTACTTCTCCTAAGACCACACAATTTACATAGTGTGGAACAGACCTCCCTGCTCTAACACCCATTAAGAAGAAAGCAGTGCCCAGACACCTCCCCATCGGCAGACAGCAGGATGGGTTTAAACTGAAAAGAATGGTATGGATGAGTCAATGGGTTTACTGCAATCTCCTTCAGGATCCACCATGCATGGGCAAGCACTGAGGCATTAGACAAGCTATCTAAGGAACATTTTCTTTTACTAGATTGCAGCTGACATTTCCATTAAAATGCATGAGGTTAACATGAATCGTTTCACCTGATGTCATGGAACTTGTTTAAAATGGCACAAAAATGTCACATCATCCCTGTGGGCTAGAGCAGATAGCCTGCAGTGACTTCCTCCTCCAGAATGGCAGCTCTAGCAATGCCCTGGTGTTTGTTGCACAGACATCTTTAATGCCCAATACAAGCAGCTCCAGTATTTGTCAGCTCATTTGATGAGCAATTTTTCAGTGAAAATACATAAAGACACACTGCGGAACAAGAGCCTGCAACGTGTAAAGTACCTTGCTATCAGCAGTCACCAAGTCAAAACAGAAATAGGATGCCATAGCCACAGCAAACTCTCCCATTGCTAGCCCACTGCTGGAGTTTCCTCTTGTCATGATCCAGAAGTCCTTACTCTGTGCCTGCAGTCCTTTCCCTGCTCAAAACCACGTAGATCTGAGGCTTGTGAGAAACAGTTGCTGTTCAGCAGCCACCAGCAATTCATTGCCCAAGTCCTGATACATCTAAATTGTGACTGAGGAACTTCTTCACTTGACATTTTCCTAGATTAACACTGCAGCAACTCTAACTGAAGTCAGCTCTGAAACACAACCTGTACAAACAACTGCAGTAAAGAGGCCTGACACATCTGAGGGCTGCTTCTGCAGACACGGTGGTGCAAAGCTGCTTCTGTAAATCAGTAGAATTCACACCAGCAAAAAAAAACCCACTCTTGAAGCACCTCAGATTAGATACGCTAGGGAACACTAGACTTTCTCTGAAGTCAAAACAAGCTCACAAACTCTGGAAGTTCATCATTTGCCATGTGATTACATATGTTCAGTGTGTTCCTGTTCACTCTATAAAAGTCTGTGTGTATTTACATGTGGGTTTATGCACATCTGCTGATCTTGTGTGCCTAGCTATGGTTCAGAACAAAGATGGCTCCTTCAAAATTGTCACACTCATTACTTGGTTGCAGTTGGCATCACAGAATTAACCAGGTTGGAAAAGACCTTCAAGATCATTGAGTCCAATCTATTACCTAACACCTTCTAGTTAGCTAAACCATGGCACTAAGTGCCTCATCCAGTCTCCTTTTTAACACCTCCAGAGATGGTGACTCCACCACCTCCTTGGGCAGCCTGTTCCAATGGCCAATCACTCTTTCTGTGAAGAACTTCTTCCTAACATCCAGCCTAGATCTACCCTGGCACAGCTTGAGACTGTCCCCTTGTTCTGTTGCTGGTTGCCTGGGAGAAGAGACCAACTCCAACCTGGCTACAACCTCCTTTCAGGTAGTTGTAGAGAGCAATAAGGTCTCCCTTAAGCCTCCTCTTTTCCAGGCTGAACAACCCCATCCATACAATTGTCTTCTTTCCTTCCCATTTAGGTTAACTATGAATAAGCTATACGCAAAATGCAGTCACAGGAGTCTCTAACTTCCTTAAAGACAAAAATATTATGTACTTGACCTGGCCTAGACAGCATTTATGCTTTATCTGTATTAATGGCACAGATGAGGCATCTTCCACATTGTGTTACATAGAGCATGGGGTGATTTAGTCATCCAGTCCCATAACATCCCATTTTGCTCCTGCTTGGTGCAAGGAAACATGTGACCTGCAGAACAAACTCTATCAAAATCCAAGCATCGTTGCTTTACAACAGAATGAAGAAACATAACAGAAGCACCCTTAGGAAAATAAAGTCTCCTGTCCATAAAGCAAAGTGGTCTGAGCTTAGGTCTCCAGCCAAGATATCTCACGTGCTGGCTTTATGTCTGATGCACATTTCTGCAGTAGCCAGGAGAAGACAGTGCTGAACATCTCTATCACAGTTTCCTCTTTTATCAGACATACTGCAGCACGGATGTTCATATGGTGCACTGAAGATGAAAAGCAGCATTAAATAAGAGTGGGACTGGCTAAGAGCTACCCTGGCATTTCTCAGAGCACATGCCAATACTCACTAGATTGGCATGTGCAGGAGGGAGTCATATTATTATAGAATTACTGAACGGTCCGGGTTCAAAGTGACCTCTGAAGGTCGCCTAGTCCAACCCTCTCTGCAGTAAGCAGGGGCATCCTCATCTAGGTCAGACTGCCTAGAGCCCTGTCAAGCCTCACCTTGAATATCTCCAGGGACAGGGCCTCAACGACCTCCCTGGGCAATCTGTTCCAGTGTTCCATCACCCTCATGGTAAAGAACTTGCTCCTAACATCCAGTCTAAATCTGCTCTTCTCTGGTTTGAAGCCCTTGTCCTCATCCTATCACTACAGGCCTTTGTAAACAGTCTATCTCCAGCGTTCTTGTAGGCCCCCTTCAGGTACCGGAAGGTCACTATTAGGTCTCCCAGAAGTCTTCTCTTCTCCGGGCTAGACAAGCCCCAGTTCCCTCAGCCTGTCTTCATAGCACAGGTGCTCCAATACCCTGATCATTTTCCTGGCCCTCCTCTCCAACAGGTTTATGTCCTTCCTGCATTGGGGGCTCCAGAGCTGCACGTAGTATTCCATGTGAGGTCTCATCAGAACAAAGTGGCAGAATCACATCTCTCAATCTGCTAGCCACACTTTTTCTGATGCAGCCTGGGTTGCCATTGGCCTTCTGGGCTTCAAGCACACACTGTTCTTGTCCAGCTTCTCAACCACCAGCAGCCACATGGCTGCTGTCACCTCATCCCCTAGTCTGTACAGACAGTGAGGACTGTTGTGGCCCAGGTGCAGGACTTTGCACTTGCTCTTGATCAACCTCATGAGCTTCACCTGTACCCAGCTTGTCTAGGTTCCTCTGAACGACATCCTCCCCTCTGGTGTATCAACAGCACCACTCAGCTCAGTGTCATTGGCACACTGCTGATGGTGCACTTGATCCAACTGTCTATATTATTGATAAGAATATTAAACCGTACAGGTCCCAGTATGGATCCCAACATACCAATGCAGACCAATAACACGAAATAGAGATGGGTGCACCAGCTCTCAGTGGACCCCCCGGCAAGGAATGCCTCAGCACCACCAAAAACAAAGGGTTCTCCACGGGCTTTTGAATGGCGAAATAAACCAGGAGCATGCAAGAGCAGGAGGTGAGCTATGCCGGACACATAGAGAGGCAAGCATGCAGCACTGCGCTGCGCTGGCGATGCTGACTGCAGCGGGGGATGCGTCTCCCGTTTCCTCGGGCAGTAAAAATATGACATGCATTAGCGAGGAGAATAAAAGGAGGGAAACAAAGGAGCGGGAGCGAACACCTGTCGCTCTCCTCCGGGACGAGCCCTAATGCTTTTATTCGCTTCAGTCTGCTGGGGGAACTGCAGCTGCCAACTGTCATCAGCATCAAGTTACCCGCACAAAGCTGGCCTGCCCAGCTCTTTCAGCCAAAGACAGGCAGAGGGCTGCGATGCACCCAGAGACGGCACCGAGCATCCAGGACCCAGCTCCCCACAGCCACCGGGTGGGCAAGCAGACCCTCCCACCTCAGGATGGTAAAGGGCTACATGGCTTCGTCTGGGCCAGCTGCTGGAGCGCTGCCATGCTGTGCGATGCAGCCCTACTACAATGGCCTGAAACCAGCCACCGCTCACACCCCTGCTACATGGCCCAGAACCTGTCCGCTGTCTTGAGCACGCACCCAAACCTCACCTGGCCGACAGAGAGCCAGACTTTTAACGTCTCCCCACCCATCTGGATGGGAACGGGCCCCAAAGGCAGGTCTCGTTGCCCACTGTTCACTAGGATGCCGCTGGCTTCCTGTTAGGGGCTCAAGTGGCCTCTGCCATGCCCAGGCGTTGCCGCACACGCAGCCCCAAGGACACGCTCCAACGAACGTCACGTTCACAGCCCGATACACGCTTCCAAAGCTTTGAACCCATAAAGAGCAGAAAGTCGGCGGTCTGGCGGGCTTTTGGGGTGACCGACATACCCCAGCGCTTCAGGCAAAAGACACATCCCCCTCCCAGTGCCCTGCCAGGTTTCTCACTGCTGCCGGGGCCGTGACAAGCCCCAGGAAGCAGAGGGTAGCCCACAGCAGGCGGCGGAGCCAAGCCCGCACGGAGCCGGGCCAACAATGCCGGGCAGAGGCCAGCGGGCAGTGCGGCGACGACAACAACCACAGTCTGGCGGCGCGCACCCCGCCCCGGCGCAGACAAAGCGCCCGCCTCTCATTGGCCCATTCGGCCAACGCTGCGGCGGCTGCCCGCGCGTCGCGGCCAATGGGCTCATTGACATGCAAATAAGAGGGTATAAGTGAGGCGGCACGGGGCGGGGAGCGGTGCAGCGCTGTTGGAGCGGGGAGCTGCTGGTTGCGTCTGCCCGGGCGCGCTATGGCGCCNGGGCGGCGGGCGGCGGGCTGACGGCGCTGTCGTCCCCGCAGACGAGGAAGCCGCTCGTGGAGAAGAAGCGCAGGGCACGGATCAACGAGAGCCTGCAGGAGCTGCGGCAGCTGCTGGCCGACAGCGAGGTGAGGCAGCGGGGCGGGGACCGGGCGGGCCGATGGCGGGCGGGCGGGGGCGT
>VWZI01004349.1:1214891-1228555 GCA_013396835.1 Psilopogon haemacephalus
TCAGTTTCAGGCGAAGCTGGAGAACGCGGAGGTGCTGGAGTTGACGGTGCGGCGGGTGCAGGCCGTGCTGGAGCGCCGCTCCCTCGGTGAGTGCCGGCGGGGCGGCGGCGGGGGAAGGCCGGCCCGAGCCGCGCCTCACCCCGCTCCCATCTCTGTCTCCTTCGGCGCAGAGGGCGGGCGGCTGCATCGCGAAGCCAGCGAGCGCTTCGCCGCCGGCTACATCCAGTGCATGCACGAGGTGCACACCTTCGTCTCCAGCTGTCCCGGCATCGACGCCACCACGGCCGCTGAGCTGCTCAACCACCTGCTGGAGTCCATGCCCCTCAACGAGGGCAGCTTCCCGGACTTGATCGCGGACGTTTTAGCTGATCCCAGCCTCGGCCCCTGGCCGAGCAGCGAGGCGCTGGCCTCGGCAGCCGAGGCCTCCTCCCTAGGCCTGTCTCTCCCTGCCTCAGCACCCTCGCCTGCCCCCAGCGAAGAGACCTGCTCCGACTCGGATGAGGCGGAGGCCGAGCCGGGCCAGACCTCCACCGATGGACTAGACGCTTCCCAGACGCGCAGCCTGCCTTCACCTAGCTTACCCAAATCCATGTGGAGACCCTGGTAACGGAACAGCAGGCGGGAGTCAACGCAGAGCTACCTAGAGGGAGGGCAGCTGGACCCTGCTCCCTGGCGGCCCTGCCAGTAACGTGGGGCAAGGCCAGCCTGTGTGCAGCTGGCATCGCTTGCACTCGGGACTGCATCCATGGCACTCTTACACTGTCACACCCTGACAGGCTAATAGCTAAGGCTTAACATTTCATCTGTGTGTATGTGTGTGTGTGTGTGGCATTTTGTAACTCCAGGGGATGTTTTTATGAGAGGCTGGGGATGGAGAGGGAGGAGGGGGGTGGGTTGGAGTAGCAAAGCTCTTTGGTGGATACACAGCAGTTATTTTATAACCCCATCTCTTTCTCTTGGCCCTTATAAGGGGCCTGAATATCATTACCTTTTTCTTCTAAGAAAAAGCCCTTGTGCATTTTAAATTGTAGTGGTTAAACTCCATGAGAAGCTTGAGTTTGGTCTGCATGCACAGTTTTAAGTGTTCTAGTGATAGCAAAGATCCCTGAAAGGGGTTGGTGTGGTTAGCATCTGTACTCAGTAGGCTAGAGTCTCACCTTCAGTGAAGGAGGAGAAAACTAGAAACCTGGTGGAAATAGTCAAAGGTTTAAAAGATATTGGTGGCAGGGTGCCTTTTAGAAATGAGTGGCTTTATGCACATTTTGCTTTTAGCACATCTGAGTTTGTGACTTTTTGTATATTAGGGTGTCATTTTTTTTTAATTTTTAATCTTTAATAAAATTCTGAATTCACAACTGATTGCATGTATTGTGGAGTGGGGTGCACTTCTAACCAATTAAAAATACACTTCCCTATTGTTAACTATTAACAAACATGTATATAGTGTGGAAACAATGCTGGTAATTAAGCACTTAATTCTTATACTAAGCATTGTTAGCTCAAGTGTTGGGATTCAAAGGTTTCTGTTGTTTAATACTAGAAGACACGTAAGGTGTAGCAGTGAGCAAAGTCATACTGGTATAAAGTTGATTTTAGGCCACAGGGGTCTGGGCTGGTTTATCTGGATACCAGTCTCAAATTTACTCTGCTTGGTCTGACCTCTGAAGGTATCCCCATCTGGCTCCAGCCCTAACTTCAGAAGTGCTAGGCAAATCCTGTCCTGGGGCATGACTTCATAGAGGGTTTGGAGACTTTACATTAGAGTGTGCAATAGACTTGGACAGTGTTTTTTAAAATTACAAAACATGTCTAGGGGTGACCCTCAGCATTCTTGTACATTATGTTTGACATCTCCCCTGCTCCTACTTCTGGGAGATGCCAGGTTACCTGTGCTGTGATAATACCTTTCAGAGAGCAGTCATTGTGAGAAAAAAACAAAAATAATTGTGGAGTTGCTTAGTAGATGGAAATTCCCAAACACAGAACAAGCAAGGAGGAAAGCAACTGAACGCTGAAGAGCCTAGACGTGTAACTTTTCTTTTGTTAACAACGCTGTAGAATAATAAAAATGGAAACTAAGTTACCAGTACTATCTCTCCTTTGTAATTTTCTTTAAGTTACCTCAGGTGAGTGTTATTCAAAGATGGCTATCGGGTTTGTTTGGCTCTCTTTATCTCCTTTTGTCCTAAATTCCCTTTGAACTGCAGGGAGAGAAGGACAGAAACCAGCTGAACTGGGGAGATGAGAGCTTCTCCAGTGCCCTTCCGCTTTAGGGAGGTGAGGGTTTTGAATTGTGAATGAAGGAGGAACCTGGTTCCTACTTTCAGTGCAAGTGTCCCCTACATGTAAGATGACCTCTGGGACTGAGCCTGCAGCTATAGCCCCCAGCGCAAGGCCAGGTTTATTTCTATAAAGCTACACACACAAAGGCCCCAGGTATCAGAGTGGTTGGTACTTCACTTCAGCTTTGCTACCCCCGAGAACAATACCATAAGTACCAAGAGTTGCACACAGGTGACATGTCACAGCACCTTACCCTGCTACCCTAGCAGAGCCCTCTGCTGTTACCACCCAGGAAGACCCCTTTCTGTGCGGTGCTCTGAAGAGGACGGTAAAGCCAGGACCCCTTTCCTCAATTCAACAACAGCCCAGCCTCCGGCTCACAACAGCACATTTACCTACCTAACACTGCTGTCCTGTTGTCTGTGGCTTGACCAAGCTGTCTTCTAGTGTGATATTCAGGGTTGGTCCTGGGCTGGTGTAGCCTTGCCAGGTCCTCAGCTGCTGCAGGAAGAGTGGAGGGAGCTTGGGTTGGCTTAATTTTCATGAGATGAGAGGCCTCGCAGTCAGGACTCTTCTGTAACACTCCTGAGAGAGCAAGTGCAAATTCTGACCCTTCAATGACAAGAGTCAACATAGAAGTATCAGCTTTGGTTCAGCAGTAGATGGGGATACTAGCAGCAGAGTTATCTTTGCTAAGCAGCATTGCAGATGTGCCATGTAACTATTCCTGTAACAGCCCTGGAGAACTGAAGCTGGCCTTCCTGTGTACCTGCTCACATTCCTGTGCATATTGGTGCTAGTACACCACACCTTGAGTAACCCTCCTGGGCTGGTGGGCCCACACACCGTCTACACATCTGTCACGATGGCTGGAAACCTGGGCATATCCCATCCTTGCTGCTGTAGAAGGAAATGGGCAGAGGGGCTGAGAGCCTGGGGGCACAGCCATCCCAAAGCCAGGATGGTTAAGTAGAGCCACAGCAGCGGGATAACAGCCTTTTCCTTGGGCACTCCTCAGTCCTGTATGAGCTGAAAATAGAAAGCCAGGTCAAAACAGTACTACCACCTTTTAAAGAAGTGTCAAAAGCATTTTAGAAATGTGTTAGCAATGTGCCTTTTTTTAATCCACAAATTGGGTTCACATAAAGTTTACCTCCTCTGATTAAGTGTTGCTGTAGTTCTCCATTTGCATTTCTGTACCTTACTGCAGAGGTGTCAAATCTGACACTTATCTGACAAAGGCAGAAAGAGGTGAACATTTTGGGGGCGGGGCTGGGGAAAGGGCAGTGGGGGAAAAGAAAGGTTTCCATCAGCTCTGATGAAAAACCACTGAAGCCTTTTCAAGTCCTTTATAGAAACTGCCTTTATTCTTTTCCATTCCAAAGTAATACAAACAGACTATCTGATCTGACAGTGCACAGCCTTGTAAAAGGAGAGAGGAGCAGCACACTAACAGGAGCATCTCATTTGATGTGCAGTTGAAGAATAATAGAAAGAAGGGCTCATTTTCCCCTCTCTTTGCATGTCAGTCACACACCTGTCACACGGGGAAACTGCTCCTTGTTAGAGCAGGTCAGCAGAGAGGACTTTCTATTCAAACCTTCTCCTAACCTCTTGGTAATACACACCAGGTTGTTTGTTGGGAGTCCTCTGGCCAGGAGGCAAGATCGAGCTTTCAGATTGCCCAAATCAACTTACATCTTCCTTTGTCTCCCACTAGCAAGTATTACGTAGCTCCCTACAGAGCTTTCTTCTCCAAATAAATCAATGTCTCAGTCTCTGTTCCAATTAAGCAATAAAGCAGATGAATAAAAAGCCCAACCCTCAGTAGTGAGGTGAGGGGATGCATACAGATATCATGAGGGAAATTCCTGCTAAGCAGACAGTTCATACCTGTCTGTAATGGACAGCTTACATTTCTTATCACCCAGCATGCTGTCATTAGCAGAATGTTATTGAAACAAGTCACAAAAATAGAGGATTCATTTCTCTGAGAATTTTGCTTGGATGAATGTTGGTTAATCCTGGCATCGAGAGACTTTCCATGTTGCTCTTGACAGATAAGATGCCCAAGGGGACATCCAGTCTTGACATCTCCAGCTGTTGGAGCACAGATTTGTAATTTTCCAATTTATGGGGCCATCTCCAAGCATGACTATTTATGCACTTGCCCATATAGAAGTAGTTCTTCAGCCCTAGCCGCTCCTCCACCCTGTAGGGCCATGGACACAGACACATGGGTTTCACACATCTGATGTTCAGCTTTCACAACACAAGACTTCTGTCCAAGCAGCTCTGTCTTTGCTCTGGCAATGAAAACAACTAGGCTAAACAGCATTTCTCCTGCTAGCCCATCAGCCATTGCTTGGATCATGGACACACACAAGCCAGCATGGATGGGACCTAGGAGAAGAACATTTTCTTGCTCCACAAATGGGTATGATGGTTTGAACAAGATCATGCAGGAAGACCAAGAAAAACTTCAGGATCCAAACAATCCACTAATTCAACTACCCTAATCAGAAGCCTATTCTTCCTCTGCTTCCTAGGACACGTTTTCATTTTCTGGTATCAGATGCCCAATTCTAGGTTGCATTTATACTCTTTCTCACAGGTATTTTTTGAGTCTACAGTTATCTACATTGGGTGGTGTCACTAATTGTACACTTTGTTTTAGCTCATGCAGAAGCCTGAGAGGCTTAAAGAAAAGGGCGGGGGGGAAGAGGCTATCTCCTTCCACAGGATTTTTATCTCCCTATACAACATCAGCATTTCCTTATTGTTTTCAGCAAGTGCAATTCATTCCACTGTGTACTGGTTTGAACTAATTGGAGGATTTGAGTGAGAAAATTAGGCTATAGGCTGAGAGAGGAAAACAGATGATGCTACTCCACTCACAGCTTTTCTGAGAAAGAAAAAAAATTGTTTTAAGAGTTGTAACCCAAATATAGATAAGTCAGAGTGCTCCAGGCCTCTCTGGGCTGTGGCTGCTTTCTTGCATGGCTCCTTTGTCCCTGCCTTTTGTAGCTGATTTTTAATAATTCCACTAACTTCTTTCCTACTGCTCATCCCCCATGCCAATCTACCTCTGCCTATCTGCTGCATCAACAGGTGGTGAGATAAGATTGGGGAAGGGGGGAAAGGTGGTAGGGGTGGTTAGAAAACCCCTCAGAGATTTTGATCTGAGAGAGGTGTGGTGTTTCTGTATTACCTTTTCACTGTATATATCTGTAAATATCTGTTATACATTGTAAATATCTGCTTGTATATTGAGCATTGCTGTAAATATAAAGCTTCATTTATCAACTTCCAGCGTTCTGAGTCCTAGCCTGGGTTATATCAGAGGGTGGGGGAGGCAGGTAACTGCTAAACCACCACACACTGCATTTTAAGAAGGTTAAAAATAAAATCAAAGGTGGTGCAGAAAACACTCAAACATGAAAATATACCTTACAGCAAGAGGCTTAAAGCTTATGTTAGTTAAACAAGATGATGACTGAGGGTGATTTTATTAGTTACATTCTATATATTGTATTATACATGTTACATTTTTCACTTACCAGGCTGAGCAAATTATGAGTTCAAAAAGTCTTTTAACCCAGCACAGCAGAGCCTTAAATGCCAAGAGCTAGTTGGCGAGTCCAAGCTATTTGACATTAGAAGGAAAAGGATTTAAATTAATCACCAAAAGGAGCCATGAATTTCCTTTCTCCTCATGTCATCAGGTCAAGTGAGTCAGTATATTTCCAGAAGCAAATTCAAGTTGCTTTAGTTACAACCAAAACCTACTCAGTAAAACAGCAACACACAAGCAGTTGTATTAGCTGATCCCTCTGGCCTTAGATTTCTCTAGTATAAAATTAACTCAGTTTGTGGTTTTCTTAGGCTAAAACACAGGTTTAAAACACAGTGAGTAGTTTTCTTTACATCTGGCAAATTGTAGACCTAGGGCATCTTCAAACATGTTTGCAGACAGCTTCAGGAATTTCCCAGATTTGTTCAGCCTCAACTGAACTTTGCAAAGCTCCTAGACCATTTCAATACAAAGTAAAGCAGCCTAATTTAAAACCACCACCAAAGCAGCAGTGCATCCTTAAAATGATGTTCCCAATGAGAGTAAAAGGAAGTCACTGAGTATCAGCCAGAGCCTCCAGGTCCACTCATATCTGTTTCAAAGTGGGTTTTGTCTTCTCCTAGTCTGCTTGGCCAATCCATGACTGAGAAGCACACTAGAAAAATTACAGAATTTCCTTCTCCCTACTCTTAACTGATTTCACCAAAACTGAACCATGCTAAGTGAACTCACTGTAAAATCCTTTCTGCTCTCACCATTCACCAGTCTTTGTAATCAGTGCTCCCAAGGCTGAGAGGAGAGGGAAGAAAAGCCCAGAAAGCACACATCAACTCCATTATCAACCAAGCTGGGAGAGGTTCTTCACAGCATCCATATGCCTCACCAAGGCAGAATCACACAAGTTTCTAATAAATTTGTCTCCTTTGAGCCTGAAAATGCAATTTGGTGTTTGTGACCAGACTTTGTAAAATGAGGGTGCCTCCATTAGCCATGGCTATCCCCAACATGGGTCACACCTTCATATTACTGCTTTCCAAAGCAAAACACACAGATCTCCTTTCTCTCTCAATGGACCCTCAGCATATGCCTGCAGAGCATCAGAAGTCTGAGACTACATTATGCACATCTGAGTCTGGTCCTAATTCTTTATGTCCTTCCCAGGAGTGGATTAAGTGGTCAGAAGACAAGTGTAATTGAAACCCCCTCACCTAAGCAGAGAGAATACTCAGCTTCTCAACAAAATCTAGAGTTCTGGAGCAAATCTACTGAGTAACTACTACTCTCACAGCAGCCCCAAGCCTCCCACTCATCGACCGCTCTGCTGAAGCAAACTGTTAATCCCACAAAGGTTCTCAGAGAAGTCCATGATGGTAATCTATAAGTGAGCAATGCTATCCTCAGGAACTTTGGGATGCACGTACAGAGCACCCAGGATGTCTTCTAGCTCCTGAAAAGCTTTATATGAAGCAACAAATAATTCTGAAAGGTTCTGAATGTGCTTGGTTTTAAAAAGAGGGGCTGAGAGGGCACTATTGCTCTCACAGCAAACCTTAGGTGCCCTGACTGTATGCGCAGAAGAAGTTGCCCAGAGCGGCACTGTCACACCGACAACGGGGACAACCAAGCAACCTACAGGTCAGCACAGCTGCTTTTCTGCAGCTGTGTGTTATCAGCAGCACTGGCTGCTGCTCAGCAGGGACCACGTTGGCTGCCAGAGTGCAGGGCCAGCCCGAGTAACTGAGTGACAGCAGGACATAACTGCACTTCCAAAGGCCACAGGAAGCAGGAAAAGTGATTCACATCCTTTCAGCTAACACTGAACCCCAGTGTTGTTCCAAGGCTTGAAAACTCCAGTGACAAAGTCTTCAAAATACAACACAAAAACCCAAGATCCTGATGCTCTGTGCTTAGTAGTCTGTCCCCATCCCTGTTTTTTCCTGGTCTGTTGCATGCATTTCCAGGGAGGACAAGCAGGAATACCTATTTGCATGCTTAACACCTCTACGTTTATTTATTTTTAAAAAACCAAACAAAAAACCCATACCCGAACAATATTAGTAAGCCAATGCACTAGTTATTGTAACAATCACCAGTAACGTTTTGCTCTTGTATAGTTCCAGCAAGGCTCCACCAGGAAGGGAGAAGTATTATCTCAGGTTTTTTTGAGAGGGGTAGAGGAGATAAAAAGAGAATTTTCCAATAAATTGCCTGAATCTTTTCTGAGTTTATATAGTTACACAACAATTTACAGCTGTTATAATTAATACATCTACACCATGGATAAAAGGGGGAAATCTGCAGAAGAGATGATGAAAAAAACCTGAGTTTCCTACTGCCAGAGGAAAGAGGGAAAGGGACTACAGTGAAGAACTTTCATTTTGACTAACTGGGAGAATGAATGCATAAGGGCAGAGCATATCCTCATCTCTCAAAACTGTCAGATCTTCCCTGTCACAGCAGTGACTGCTTCTGAATGCAGCCAGTGGTTTCTTTTGCTTTAATTGGTATTACACATATGCTCAAAGTAAGTAGATCTTCCCCATTTACTGGGACTGATTCTGCTGCTGGGCACTCCTCTCTCCATTCACGCAGCCTGGATTTCACTCTAGAATTAGACTAATGAAGAATTCGTCACACACATCACAAGATGGGGGTTTTAGTGCCCAACTGCCCAATTCAGATAAAAAAACCTTTCTCAAAATTTACATTCTGAGGTTTCCTATGACCAAAATATTACGAGACTCAGATGCTGAGTGAAGCACTAAGGTATGGCATAAGTAGTGAGTGTTGAGGTATCTAGAGTGAATGATAGATGTGTATGTTCTTTCTTTTTATTTGGACACTCAGACAAGTTTGTTAAGTCCCATCCACCCCTGAATGCTTTAGAGATGAGTTCTCCTCACTGAGCCCAGGAATGACTACTCTGACTCAGCGTACATTAAATTTACATGCATGTTAAATTAATAGATCTAAATGACAAAGGCCAGAGGGGAAATTAAATATGCAAACAATCAGTGCCATGTAAAAAAAGGTAGATTAGGAGAGAAAAGTTACATGCATTCAAGCATTTTCTTGGTTTCGTTGTGGGCTTTTTATTCTTCCCCTTTAGCTCCCAAGAAACATGCTTTCAAACATTCCAAACAGATTCCTGCAGTTCTGGCTATGCAAAAGGAATTCTCAACTACTACCTCCTTCCTTGCATTCATTTGATGGCACATGAAATACTTTTAAATCTTGTATACCCAAAGAGATAGATGGACTCTCTAGTCTGCTGATCCTGCCATTAGTTACTTTTAACATACAGCAAATAGAGTCACAGCACAGTTGTTCAACACATGGAGTCCATCGTAACACAGGTCCTTGCCACAAGAAAACAGCAATAGCTGGCCAAAGGATTCACGTGGGGATCCAACTTTAACTACTTTTGGGGAAATAGATCAGTTTGTGGGGAAGCTTCCAGCTGAGGGTGTTGTCTTGACCTTTCCTTAATTTCTGGTTGATGAGAAACCCAAACTGTTGCTTACAACACATTCCCCCTAGAGATGTAGCAGTATCCTGCAACATTATGGGGAGGATTCATCTCTCTGGCCAGAATGAGAAGTCTTTGACGTCTGCTTCTTTCCCTCGCTGAAACGTACCAGTGTTCAGCCTCGTTCCACTGCCTACTAGAAATCCCACTAAGAGGAAGAGAAATGGGGACTGCTGGAAAATAGCAGGAGGGCCTACCTGGTGCCACTGGTTTGTTTTCCATGCTTGTAACCATGGCATCTGAACGGCCAGAAACAAAAGCAGCACCTTCAGAAGCGGAAGGGCTTCCACTTCCCCCGGCCTTCCCCTGTAACAAAAGAATATAATTTCTTACACGTTTTGTATTTACTGGGTTTGTTTTTAGAGAATATTTAAGAAACTGTTTTGACAAAATTATGTTTTATACATTGTTCTGCATAAAGCAATAGCTGGATTCAAGGGGTTTGATTACTTATTTGGGGTTCAGATTTTCAGTGATATCAACATCTGAGGTGTCTGGACACATAATTTTGATTTGACTCAGTTTCTAAATGTTACCTTAATGTTCAAATCTGTACCAAGACTGATAGTTTGGAAATGTAGCTCAACAAAGAACCCAGGTGCACACAGAACTTGGTGGGGTTGGGTTCTGCAGCTGTAACTTCTTTTGCCAAAAGCTTTAAACATCACTCTTCTCTCTCCTCTTCAAGTATTTTGTTTCCCTCCTTGTTGTCTAGACACAGGGCAATTCCAGCCTTCTGTGTTTTGACAACTTTCTCATTTGCTATGGCCACAGCCCATGAAGGCACACAGATTTAACCCTCTGCCTTCTGTTGCACATTTTAAGAGCTCCTTGTCTCCATTCAGCTAAATTTTTTCTAAAGGTCTAAATACCCAGATGACTCAGAGACCTTCTTCTTAATCTCTTTCTCAAACTCTCTCCCTGACAAGGCACCATTGCATCTCACCCAAACAGTCATTTGCCCCTGATAAAATTATTTTTATAAAGGTCTTGTTGAGCAATTTCGAAGATGAGACTGTGCTCTTTGGAGCTGTGTTGTTATGCTCTTCCTCCAGTTCTTTCATGAAAATCACAAACCAGAGTGCAACAACCCAAATGTTTCCAGAGCAGAAAACTGCCACCTTCTATATATAGCTCAGGTATCACAGTTCAACTCTAGTCCTATCTAACAAGCTTAGAGGTATGTAACACACCACACTTGGAAGGCTGTAGGTACTGTGAGGAAATTGCTGTAATTAAATATAAGTTTTGGCCATCAGCTTCTGTGTGTTGATAAAGCCTGTGAGGTCTAGGGAAGGCTGTTTGCAACCATACTCCTGGGAATGCTCTTGCAGAACAAATAACAGAGATTTAACTCTCATACTCCCTTCTCAATTGATTAGCAAATTTTATGTCTGAAAATTCTAGAAGTCTTTTTTGGAAATGCATGAATAAAGAAGTTAAGACTGCATGAACCAGCCAGGTGATTAATACTGTCCCCATCCACAGACCTTTCTTAAATCCCATTGCTTCCCAGACCAAATTTACTGCCGGCTCCTTCAGATACATAGAGGATTTACATTATGGTGGCCAAAATATCCCAAATTTCCTCTGCATTACTTCAGTTTGTCCCCTTGGAAGGCACTAGTCACTGTTCAACAACTTCCTGAGCATTTTGACCCTTTGATCCTGCTAAATACATTCAGAAAGAATCTACCTGTAAAACCACTGCTGTCAGTACAATAAGAGTTAACACCATAAACTTCACAAACCTAAGAACACTAAATTAGGTGACAAAGGCAGTAGTATATCACTTCATCAAACTAATTCTCTCAGTCAGTGAAATCTGTAAAACTACTTACAGTATGCAGTCTGGTTCAGTTGTTCTGTTCTGAAATTGATTCCAGACTATAAAATGGCTTACCTGGATTAGGATATAGATACCTTTTTGCTCATCTGTTAGCTAGGAGACTATCAGACCATTAAAAAAAATAGGCAACAAAACCAAAACAAAAAACACACCAAACCACAGTCCCCCTACCCCCCCAACAAACAAATAAAACCCCACAACCAAACCATTCAGGAAAAGTAAATCAACAAAAGACCAAACAAACAGCAACCTCCACAAAAAACCCCAAACAATCCAACCAAAAGACCCTCTTTAAAAAACCCAAACCAAAAAACCAAAACAACCCATCACACACAGATGTTCCTCAAAAATCCAAACCACAAATGTCTGGAAATTCTATTTTTTAAGACTGAAGCATCACCTCATAACGGCAGAATATGTACAGGGAAGGGATCTTAGGTGAACTGCTAAGACTAATAAAATGATGTTCACAAATGCTTTCATAATGAGGTCTTTAGAGTTAATCTCATTTAAATTCACTGCTCAGGTAGCACAAAGTAGCTAGGAGAATATTAAATTCGCTGTCTGACCACATCCAAAGCTTTAGGATCTTCTGTTTAAAGTAGTTTGGCAATTATAATTTTGTATACACATTACTAAGGGCAACGGAAGAAGAATTTCCTGGTTCTTTACACTTCCTTACTGCCATATGATCTCAGCAGTTGCAAATATCAACAATTCTAGATCTTCTTTTTTTCTTTTTTCTTTTTTTTTTTTTCCTAATACTTGTGTCTGAAGGGAGTGGAAGCAAAAGAGAATTTCAAGGCAACCAAAGTGAACTGAAGTCTTCTGACCTTCAGCATGGGAAAGGAGGTGGAGTGTAGGAAGTAGTATGTATCTTCCTAGAAATATCTCTGGACAGCAGGTGCTCTTCCCTATCCTTCTCTTCCATCCTGGCCCTGAACTGAGCATCTAGAACAAAATCTTCACTGTTCCCTGGCAGGCAGCAGCTCTCTGGAACACAAAAAAGAAAGGGCTGGTTAAGGACAACTGCTTACAGACACTGGAAATAACTCCCCACTGCCACATTTTTCACTTCTTTCTGTACTGTGTCACACCATATGGTTTATTCAAATGCACAATTTGCAGTACTTAGGATGATGCTTTTGGCCCCAGGCTGATGTCTGAATTTCTCTATGAAGACCTGAAGGCACAGACAGAGCAGCCTAGAGATTATGGAGCTCAGTTTCAGGACTGGAGTTGCCACTGAGACCTTCCGTATCCACTCGAGAGATCATCCTGCAGCCAGAATGATTTTGGGTCACTCTGGTTTTCATGTCCTCATGCAGGCCTCTTTTTTCTCCAATTCCACTTTTTTTTTTTCCTCTTTTTTTTTTTTCCCTACATTAAAGCCTCATTTAGTCCAAGCAGGAAGACAATTCTAGCAGTCAGCTATACTGCACAACAAAAGAATACAACAAAGTTCATTTAAATACCATCTGATGCTAAAATATATCAGTTGGAATAGTAAATTGCATGTGTTCTGTCGATGTTAAGAGAAAAATAATAAGATGTTATTTTATTTCTTAGAATTTTGTGCTGCTGCAGAAACAAAGTATGCATTTTAGAACTCCAGAAACAACAGTACCCCTGCATTGCAGCTCTTGCCACTCCTAATTGCTCAGCACAAAGAAGTGGGCCTGCAACTTAATCAAGCATTTTAATCATAAACCTCTGGATTTACCCAACTTAGAAATTGAACTGAACCATACAAACACCACAAAACAAAGCAATTGCTTCCCACAGTATACGAAGACAGATTTGTCAGTATTCAAAGTAGAAGTTCAGGATAGTGGGAGAAGTTTATTAACACACAGCACAAAAGGAGCAATGAGCCCACATTTTGTATCTGCTTGCATCCCAACATGTTCCCAGTAGCTGTGTATGCTCCCAATAAAATTGCCAATGCTTACAAGCTGGAGAGATGCAGTCAGCAGGAGCACAAGCCACAGTAGACAGAAGAGACAGACGGTTCAGATGATGCTTGTGTACAACCTATGCCAGGGGAAGCTGAAAAAAGTCTGTCTCCCCAGGGCTCAACAGTACTGAGCTTCACCAGTCCCAGCACACATCTGGATCAGAGAGGAGGTAAGCACAGGCTGCTTGACCATTCTTCTGCTTCCTGTAACTAGGAAAATTAAGGAGTAAAGCCAACTAGAGAAAAGCATTTCATAAATTTATCCAGCATTTCCATGATTGAGTTCCTGCATTTTCTGGTTTCCAGGTTTGCTTTAGTGTGTGGTTTTTTTTGTTGCCTTTTTTGGTTGTTATTGCTGTTTAAGTTTCCCCTATGTAAAAAAGCACAGGAAAGTTCAAAGGGAGTCAGCTGGTGACAAGAGGAAACGCAGCAGGCCTTACTTCAGGAAAGCAGAGGCCAAACTTTTTTTTTT
>VWZI01004349.1:1228582-1277762 GCA_013396835.1 Psilopogon haemacephalus
TTTTAAGTACACTCAATATTTTCTTGGACAGAAGTAGATTTTTTTAAGTTGACAGCGCAACAACACGAGCAATTTATTTTTAGAACACTGTGAGAATTTAAAGTGTAATAAATTCAGTACATTCTACCTTATTATATTAGTACAATGACTAGAGAGAGAACTGTACCCTGACAAATCCTGGGATACCAGGAAATTCTAATCCATCCTCAGATTTGTCTCTTTCATCTAGTTAAAACAACAAATGAAAGGCTAATTAGTATGGACACTGTAACAGCCCCACCTCGCCCAGCCCAGCTGTAGTAGGTGCCCCTGAACGTTCTCACTACCTGTGTCTCCACTGCACTACGCAGAGATTGTTGTACCCACCACAGCAAATACACCACAGTTATGCCACAGCACCTGCCCATCTTGGTTCATCTAGTGCTGACAGCAGCTCCAGGCTGGTTTGTTGGGGTAGGGTGGTGTCCCGCTATTTTTTTTTTCACCAGATACAAGCATACGTACTGTGAGCAGGACAAGCAAATAACATGGCAAATCCTTCACAACATGCTCTTCACTAGTGAATAGCAACCGATTTCCATACTACTACGTTGTCCAGTAAGGCCACACAGTATTCACGTGATGCCACAGCAGCTTCTCTTTGCCTGCAATCACTAGATCTAATCCAGAGGCACAAACATTACGGAATGAAACTCCATCACATGCACCCAGTGTCCCTCCTATAGTCTTTTAGCAGATGCCAAGAGACATACCCATGATTAAGAGTTCATTAAAGTTTTACCCAGTTTTATACTTCTTTTCCACTCAAGAAGCCTAGCAATTTTCCTTTTTTTCTTCTTTCCGGTTTTGTTTGGGGTTTTTGTGCCCCGTTAGAAGTTTTTGTTTTTTTTTTTTTTTTTGCCCCCCAGGCATGAAGTACATTGGCAAGGTTATTATACACGCTACGTACCACCTCCAAATATACTTAATCTTCCACAGTCCCTCCCCAAAAGAGGCTGTTCACCACCCTGTTCCACATATCAAACATATTTCTCAAGCTCCCAACAACGTGTGAGCAAGTAAACACTGGAATTCCTGGAAATTGCACCTACAAACGTTATTCTCCTCTTAAGTCAACTGTTTGTCACTTTGCCAGAAGCATGCAGCTGATTTCACCACATTCTTCAAGTCAGAGGATTGTCAGTGTGTTAGATTCTTTCCACCCTTGCTGGAAAGGCAAAAGAAAATTCAAGGATTTTAATTTTCCGTAACGAGAGCATTTTTTCTCTTCCACATTTATGACAGCTGTTAAGTGGACTAAAATCTGATGCTTTACAGTAGTTAATTTCCCTCTTCCAACCAGAAAAGTTTTTATTTCCATTCACTACCACTGGGCCAATAGCTCCTCTTTGGGAATTTTACCATCACATTTGCAATTCAAACTACAGCTTTTCCATCAAATAATGTAATGATAAACTCAATAGCCCTAAAATACAGGAAGGTGGACAGAAGTAAAAGAAGCATGGAAGCTACCAAATGCAATCATAGGACACCAGTGACGCCTAGGGGCTGCTGCGGTGGGAGAAACTGACCAAGACAGCTCCCAACAGCTCTGCAGTATGAAGCAAGTCATTATCTCTGAGTGCTGACAGAAGGCACATCGCCAAGGAGTATATTAATACCCAAAGTCATATTTAACTTTACTCTCATTACATCTATGGCTTCAAAATATTACTGGGAGTATAAATAACTGTGAAACATTACCTGGTAATTTGTTGCAGCAGCAGCAATTCAGTTGTCCTAATGTTATGTATCAACTAACAAAGCTTACACGTAAATGCTAGCACAACACTTTCCTCTATGGATTCATTCACAGATACTCTGCCTGGCACTTGGATTTGTAGTTCTGTAAACTAATCTGTCAATACATTTCTCCTCTGCACCTTCAGCTAAAGGAGGCAAGAGGCTACTAGGACATGAGTTTTCAGACCCCACATACACTCATGCTGCTTGTAGATTTAGGGTCAGTTCAGAAAACTCTGGAGTGACTTGGATGATGCATTGAACAAACATGCTTTTTATATGCATGCCTCATCAAGAGAGCACACAAAACTGCAGTTCTACCCCTGGTCTAAAGGCACTTGGATAGTGTCCTGTTTTGTGGCACAGAAGTACCTCAATTTTGCAGCTCACTGAAATACCTGGGTCACTCAGGACAAAACACATAGATCTACACTGTTCTAGGTTTTGGCTTGGTTGGGGATTTTTGTTTGTTCGTTTTGTATGTGTATGCTTTGTTTGTGGTGGTGCTTGTTTTTAAGACAAGAAGACACAAACCTCTTAAAAAACAGAGCAATGGGGAAAAACACAATGAGGGTCTTATAACTGTATCTCCTAAACTGAAGGGGCAATCCAAAGCAGCATCCTACACCCACTAAACTACGGAAAACAGAAATCTTCAAGCCTCCCCACAAGCTACAAACCAAGAATGTCAACAGGAAAGAACACTAGCTTGATGAGTTTCAGCAGTCCTCTGGAGACACAACACACAGCAATGAACTTAAAGCTCTATGCTTCCAGTACAAAACCGCAGAGGGGTGCAGGAGTAAAGGCATCCATAGCTGACATTAAACACAGCAAAAAGGACAATATGTCCTCTGGTGGTTTTGAAGACACAGAACTTAGTTGCATAAGCTCTCCCAGGTAGTAAATTTGTACATGTTTTCAGAATGACTAGTCACTATAAAGACTCCATTTCCATTTGACCACTAAACTTACAGGTCACACAAGCTGGTAAATGTTCTACTGCAGGACAGTAAGCCACAACTAACTTCATAACTTGCAGGTTCTTAGACTGAAATACCAGTTCACATGCTATCAGCAATATACTTATCTTAGCTTCTTCCATGGCTTAAGGAACAAAAAGACAACTAAAAATATATCTGTTTTATTTACCAGTTTTCTAAAAAGCAAAGTCATAAAAATTAGTCACAAGTGGCAAAAAACAAAATATATTGCACAGTGTACAGAAAACATTGTTGACATGTTGACAAAGTGTCATCACAAATAAGTCATCTTACAACAGTTTGGAAAAATTACAGCTTCAGAATCTTATCTATAAATGGAGGCATGTAGATTTAAAGTTACAGGAAAATATTTTAATACCACCCTGTAAATGCAAACACTTTAAGGATGCAAGATTAAGTTCGTAAGTAAGCACATCCACAAAATGCTCTAAATATACTTTTCTCTTCCTTTCACTAAGTTATAGTTACAAGATGGTAATTGGAAAAAAAAGAAAAAATGAAAAAAGAAAAAGAAAAACAAAGCTAGAATAAAATTTGTTTTGCGTGTTGTTTTCTTTTTTAAAAAGCATGCTCAAAGCAACATTTGAAGTCATTGAGAAGTCCCTGAAAGTAATTTGTATGATTATGATGCACTCCTTTCATATAAAGCTCTTATTTTTCCCAAACCCTGGTCCAATTAAAACTATTTCTGTTTACATGTAAAAATGAAATATATTCCATATGTTGGTATAGCTGCACTGCTCCATTTAGGATTAAAACATTTAATACATCAGACTCAGACATCCACATCTGAATATGTCTCACTTTATATTTACAGATATTTAAGTCTGACCTTGCTAAATTATCAAAGACAGGAACCAGATCTTGCTGGGTTGTGCTTCACGCTACACTTAAGATGCTTAAATTGTGATCTTACTTGTTTCACAAGTTCACACACTATCTGCAGATACCTGTCTCCAATGCAAGTTTCCTCAAGACATTGTCCAATTAATAACTAATTAATTTACACAAATTATTTCTTCCACTGAGCAAATACCAATCATTTCTCCATGTTTTTGGTGGTGTCAGACCCAACTTCACATCCTCTTTGTATGCAAAGAGAAGTACTTTCATAGAATGAAAATAACCTTAAATTTCAGCAAATAGAAATGTTATCCTAATAAAAAAGGAAATGCTTTCCATTAAAAATATATTAAGACAAATAAAGTTAATTGGATTTCTCTTTTTTTTTTTCACCCTAAGACATACAGTTGACATCTGGCAATACTGTACCTGAATATCTCTCAACTAATCAATATAGGAGAGTTGCGCTCATGTTCTTCCCACATCCAACACATACAAACAGCACAAGAACAGAAAGTACACATATTCAAGTCAGTACAATCTCAAAGGCATTAAAATTAAATCCTTGACAGCAAAGGATTCCAGCCACATTAAGTTTTAGATTATGCAATTCAAATCTAGTAGAAGTCAATGCTGTTCTCAAAGTCACTTTAAGAACTGTTTTCAAATGACAAGAAATGTCCAATCCCCTCTTACCACATACAAGTTTGACATTTGTTTAGCCTCACAGGAAAAACTAGTGGCCAACCTCCTGACAGTACAAACCAGAAACAAAGGTTAAAGTTATACCAAGCTTTGACTAACAGTCACTGGAGCACACAGTCATCCTCTGTGGCCTTAGTTTTTCAAATCTTTTAAGCATAAAGATTTCTTGTGTATAAATTCTCAGAAATTATGTTTCAAGGTTCATAGTACTGCAGTGTCCATTTAAATAAAAAGCTACAAAGCTGTCAGCACTCCTCTATATGGTCTTACACATTCACATTGTATTTTAACCCAAGATCATCTTACAAAATCAGTTCCACAGTTTTTAGAAAAAAAAAAAGATTCTTACATTCAAAACTGTAAGAAATAAAGAAGAGGATAAGATCAGCTGGTATGAGAAGGGCAAGTGAGAACTGATTTGCTTGAAGGTTATTTCTTCTACTATGCTGAACCACTTCAAATATTAGAACAACACTGTAGAGCCACTAAGCAAAACTTCTAGGACAATTTATACACTGAATCATTGCCAAAAAGAGATTTGAAGAACCATATGTGTGTAAGGGGATTTTCAGTACTCATTAACCCACTCTACAAAAAACAGTAGGCATCCATGAAAAATTTTATAGTTCATAAAGAAATACTTGAGGCATGTAAGTGCAAAATAGATGTCTTTTTTTTTAAAGAAAAGTTATACCATCTTCAACAACGTCCTTACTGGGAAGAGATTGCCACCATTTAAAAAGAGATTCATTCACGAAGGACTCTTCCAGAGCAAGAAAAATACATTTGTTTTTATTAACTGGATTCATCTTGCTGGACTCAAGATCAAAACTTTTGTGGATTATCACTGTAGTTTTGAAGCAGCTTTTCAAATAACAGCCTCAAAGGCTATGTTTGTTCTTCGCCGACTTGACTCAGAGAGACCAAGTTGTTTTCCCCACTCTCTTCAATCATTTCATTAAGGTCCATGTCATGGATTTCTTCATCATATGATGTATAAAAATTGCTCTGTATATTGTCCTCACAAAAAATACATTCCTGAAAAGAAAATTATAGAAACATTTAGAGTTTAAAAAAAAAAAAAAAAGCTTTTCCAAACAACAGTCCTCTTGCATGCAATCCCTGATTTCAAGAGAACCTTTTTATCTGTGCTGCAAACACCAGATATATTCCACTCCCCAGTTCTCTCCTACAGAATTTTGTAACATGTAGTAAATCAACACGGGTACTGGAGAACTCTGTTAGAAGCAGTTATGGCATAGATCATTTATAATGCTGACATTTTACATGCACTTTCATTCAACTTTTCCTCTATTTGATTGTTAACCCTGCTGTACTATGTTCATGCTCACTGCAGACAGAATAAACCATACACTTCCACAAGATGAGTGCTACAGGATTAGCACTGCAGTAACATGAACATCAGGATTAGGATTCCATTGAAATTCTGTAACACTACATTCTAAAACACTCATGTACAAAGAGTCCATGCATTTGGTAATTTATGTGCAAAAAAAGTACTTGCGATGGAAAGCTTAGAGAAAAGAGAATGCAGTTAGGTATGTGTGTAAGTAAAATACACAGACCAATAAAACTGCTTTTTGGTGATTTTTTTTTTTTTGGTGGTGTTTTTTCTTGTGTGTGTTTTTGTTGTTTTTTTTCTTTTCAAGTATTTAATCCTCTTGTGGAACCAGGGCAATAGACAATCCTGGATGACAAGTCTGATAGAAAGAAGGAACAGTGTCTCCTCACTGATTCTGTACTCTCCAGAAAGTAATGGGCATAAATTTATGTGCACAAAAGAGATTTTTATGTAATGAAGTTTGTCTGTGTTGAGAAAGCATTTTAAACAGACCTCTGTGAATGTACAAATAAGAAGACTACTTGTCTTATACTAATCACCATTACTTTAACTTTCCTCTTGGAAATATGACTTATGATAAATTAAATGAAGCCAGACACCACTGCATGGAAGTTTGAATTATTTTTTTCTTTGCATAATTGATCAAGCTTTCATAGCAACAGGAATGGAAAAGTCTAACACAGGCAGCTAATAATTCAAGCACAGTTATACATGCAACAGTAACTAACTCGTTTAAACTTACAGAATTAGCAACAGTTTTTGGCAGTCCACCTTGCTGGATCCATGGATGAACTTCAATAAGCTCTCTCTTTTGTTCTTCTGTAAATTTTGGCTGTAGTTTCTGCATTTGCTTTAATTTCTGCTTATCTTCTTTTAAAACTGTTTCCAAATCTCTAAAATAAAATGTATTCAGACACTGAGCTTCAACAGTTTCTGGGCTCTATGTCTATATAAGGTTACACAGTCAAATACTAACATTTTTAAAGACTGTTTTTGTTCTGGAATGTTAAAGCTTACAAATCTAATATTAGCTGAAAATTTTCTTAGAGCTATTCAGGCAGCACCACTGGTGAAACCACCAAAAGCTCCAGTTTCCCTTTGCAGTAGCATTGCAGCAGTAGGTTCCAAATTCCCCTTCGCTGGGAGCACAATCCAAACCAGACACTAGATGCACACAAGAAATACTAAAGCAGTAGTGAGATGCGTTTAAGAAAGTAAACAAGAACCTCAGTACTGAGAGGGAAAGATTTAGGAAATACTGTTTTATTTCAGCAGCTTGAAAATTTTTTCAGGATTTTCAAATTTAGGGTTTTTTTTAAATACTATTTTAGCCTCCTACTTCTTTGCCCTATTTGAACGGGAATTTATGGAGAGAAACACACATATGGAAGTTAAGAATATAAAGGAAGAACCCTAAAAAACAAAGCAAGCTGCATGACACTCAAAGTGGCATCTCAAGATCAATGGCTAGGGGACACAGACGCTACAGACCATTACATCTAAGGATACATGCCAGGATCTATTAATCAGACAAGGACTTCTACGCAAGCAGCTAATCACTAACCATAAACCAGCTTCAAAAAATACACACAGTTAATTTTAACTCAGGTAATAAAGGCAAGCCTAAAATATTTTTTATTTTAATAAATTCTTCTGTAGTATACAAAAGATATGAAAAATGCAAGAATTATTCCTGACAGCAAGCTACACAATAAAATTGATCTATTTCTCTTGAGACATATATATATACATATATATATATATATACATATATATATGTATTGAGACACACACGTGTATATAGAATCAGCCAGGGTTGGAAGGGACCACAAGGATCATCTAGTTCTAACTCCCGTGCCATTGGCAGGGACACCCTACCCTAGAATAGGCTGGACAGAGCCTCATCCAGCCTTGCCTTAAACACCTCCATGGAAGTGGCTCCAACCACCCCCCTGTGCAATCTATTCCAGGGCCTCACCACTCTCCTGATGAAGAACTTCCTCCTCACATCCAAACTTCTTCCTCATATCCAAATATGTGGACACACATCTTTTTTTCATATATATATACATATCTCCTTTTATACATATATACAGTTCATGAAGGACAATGACAATGGAATTACCGTGAAGGTATCTGGTAAGTCATCATAACGGTGTCATCTGTGTTTGCCATCAAAAGCCATATAGGATCCTGAAGAACATATTTAATGAAGTGCTCACTTTCTTCCATTTCTGCCTTCATTTTGGTTTTATGATGATTTTCTGAGGAATCTATACTCCCAAAGTATTTGCTGGTATGACTAGTTTCACTACTACCTTTAAAAAGAATATTTTAGAGTTTCATTATAAATTGTCAAAAATATGCATTTGCTGCATGCTTTTGAAAATAGAGAAGATTAAAGAGAACTGAAGAAAGAAATACATCTACTGTTTCATTTATTTTTTCAAAAGAGGGAATTTCCATTCCAAGTAACTGCATTCACATTTTTCTCAAATTCTCCATCTATGTTTCCATTAAATGTCAATAGAGTAATTAGCTTAAACTAAACCGAAACATGAATACAGTATTTTCTCATTATTCTGTCATAACTACATATTAATAGTTATTTTACACACATTTTAAAAAGGCTCTACACTGTAAATCAACCACAGGACAAAAAGTTGTATAATAAAGAAATAACGAACGAACCATGCAATGAGGATTAATGACAGATTTTTCTATACTGCACTTGACAATCACGTGGTGTTTGCAATACTTCATGCTCCACATCCTCTAAAATGTTAAGGGTGTTACCTGTTCTGCTCCCTGACATGCCACAGCCATTGGATCCAGATCCTAGAGACTCGGCAGCTGCAGACACACCACTACCTGAAGAAGCTGAACCAGTGCCTGAACATGCATCTTCTTGAAGTAAAATGTCAAGCAGGACACTAGACATGGAGAGTGCATCGCTATTTTGAGCATCCATTGGAGATTCAGCCTGGTGATAAGATGGGGAGAGAAAAATAGCCCCAGAATTAAAATACCAACCCCAAAACCCAAGGCTCTTTTCATTACTAGTCACGTACATTTGGCACTAACTCACTTCACTTCATATTCCAGCACGTTTACACAGTTATTCAAAGACAGATAACTGACAAAAATATGCCAATACTGTGTTTGTCCCTCAACAAAAAAAAAGTGGAACAACACTCTTTCAGGGTAACCTTACAAGCTTCCTAGAACAACAAGGTGCTTTTAATTTTTAAAGGTTGTAACTACTTTAGTTATTGGATTTTAATTTTTATTCAGTCTGCAGAAGTTGGAATAACTAACTATGAGTCCATCTCCTAGCATTATAGTGACTGATTACTGTCTATTGTTTAAAAAAAAAAACAAAAACACCTCACAAGTGAAAGGCTTTAAAAAATAATGTAGCAGAGAGAAGAAAATGGAAGAGGGTGGTGGTGTGTGAAAACGATTTGAGGCATCTCTACACTAACAACCTCAGATATGGTCAGGAACATGATGAACTGAAAAAAAGATCCAGACTCATCAGAATACTTACTGGCATGGACCCCTTTCCACTACAGTTATCAGTTGTCATGATTTTGGCTATGGCTCCTTCCTCATTTAAAGTTCCATGTAAACCTGCAGGAGCTCCACTTTCAGCAGTTTTTGTGGTTTCTTCTAACTGTAAAAGATTCAGCGGAGAACTGCACCTTGACTGGAACAGAGGTGGAGAAGCCTGGTCCTGAGGGCCCACTGATTGTGGAGTGCAGGAACGGGATGGCTCATTTCGAGTCTCTGTGACAGGAACCTTTTCACTCTCTGCCGGTGGATTATAGTGGAATGGCTGCGTGGGAAAAAACGCCTGTTGTGGGAATGGGCTGGGTGTAGCAAATGGAGGCTGTGCTGGGAATACTGTCTGTGAAGGGAAAGTGGAGTGGGCAGGGAAGTTGGGTTGGCCGTGGTAAAGCGTTTGAGGTAAGTTATTGTTCATCTCTGGATAGACATAGTTGGGGAGCACGAGAGCTACAACGGGTGTCATGAGGGGTGCAGAGAACTGGGATGGTTGTGCAGGGCAAGTATTTCCAGAGTCTGGCAACTGATTAAAACCAGAGAGTGGAGTCTCAGGAGCTGGAGGTACAGTTCCTGCTGCTGGAAAAACAGGAAGCGGATATGCAGGCATAACAGTGGGAAAAGACATGGCTGAATAGCTGGCTTGTGAAGTGTCTGATGGTGACCAAGCAGTAGTATTTAAACCCTGTAGAGGGAATCGATGCGGGAACTTAGTTCCAGAAGTTGTACTGTCTGAAGACTCCTGTGGTTTAATGCGCTTTGATTTTCTGTTCTTTCCACTTTTCTTCCAAGGCTGATCCATTCCAGAAGGGCCATTCCTTTGTCCACGGCCACCTGCAATAAACAACATAACACTTCAGAAAGGATCCCTTTTACCTTAAAATCTCTTGAAGTTGCTCAAACTGCAGTTCCGGACCTAGTCTACTCAAACGGAAGCATTTGAGTAAGTGTCGGATCCACATTTACCTATAGCAGAAGAGTTGAGCTAACTGGGGAACAAAGACCTTGCTGACACCATGGAAGAGAACAGCCATGGATAAAAACAGGCTCAGAAGTGCGTCACCCAAACAGAAAAAGGTCTTCCAGATTGGAAAACTTTTAAATTACTGCAGCAATTACAAGAAAAGCAGTATGGGACATGACCAAACGAATTCTTCCAGAGAGTTGGGGTCATTTAGGTCCATAATTGGAAAGGTAATGAGAGGGAGAAAAAACCCCAAAACATGCAGAAGAAGAGAAAGTACACATGAAGAAAATTTCTTGAAGAGAAAAAATGGCATGCTACCTCTACAATCTTATTTCAGGGCAAGTATGCACCATGAGTCTCCTCCCTAGGTGAAGGCTGTCAGTTAATTTGACTACAGACACAAGGAAAGCCATTAAAAAAAAAAAAAAAAATCTTCCAGTACTAAAAGCTGTGCTTTCAGTCTGTCTAAAGCTTATTTAGATAAGCTAAAAGTTTAACAAGTAAAAAGAATTCAAAGGCACTAAAGCGTTCCAGAATAGGTTTCATAAATCAAGAACCTGGATAACTATTTAAACAAAAAATGAGTGATAAGAATCTGGAAAAAAATGCTTAGCAGTGTCTGACTTCTATTCCAAGTCAAGTCAGGACTGAAAGAGGGAAAAATTCAGATCAGTATCAAGCACTTCTGAAAATGCCATCTGGAGCTCCTCATCCCAACACACAAAACAACCTCATTATAATGGCTAGTCAGTGCCATTTCCATTCCACTGTTCATATTTAATAATTGTTTGGTTACCTTTAAATTATCAGATTGTTTTACTGATTACACAATGATGGAATGGCGCAAACTGGATGTAAAGCAACAAGGCTGAAACCAAACCAAACCCATGAATCTAAAAAAAGTAAGACAGCTGGAAAAAAAGAAGGAAAAGTAAGCATGGATACAGTAAAGCAAACATGCTAAAGAATGGAGTTTGTCCCCTGAAAGTAAATGTATGACAGTAATAATATAGTGAATAGATTAAAAGAAAACAGAACTAGTTACCAAAATGTCAGCTATTAAACACTGTATTCTGCTTTCAGTCTTCAAGACTTACCATAAAGAAGTTTTCTATGGACTTTAAAAATAGCATGCAACTGCAAGTACTCATAGTGGCCCCACAACACAGCTAAAAACAGAAATGCTCTTTCAACTGGATTTATTTCCTATACACATACAAGTTTTGTCATAGAAAACTATTGCCATACCACGTTCACCAGGCCGTCCTTTGGGTTTATCTTGCAGGTAGTGATTGCAGTGGGACTGAAAAATATTGAATCTCTTGATTTCTTTGAATTTATTCAAAAAGCTCTGCTCCTCTTTTTGTGTATGCACTGCAAGGACTTCTTTTGTGAGCCCCAGTTTTTTAAATGGCTCCTTTTCTTGATTTACATGTGCAGAGGTGGATGGAGGGGCAAGAAGTTGGCCATCTAATAGTTCTGTTCCACTTGGACCATCTTCTATCATTTCTACAGAAACAAGAGGGAAAATAAAATAATCAAGATGAAGGGGAGCAAAAGGTAGCTCTGTATATTAATTTTTGAGCTATTACTACTCTGTAATAATTCTGCTGTAATTTTAAGATGTAAATTCTGTCTCCGTGCCATTTCCACAGGAACCTTTCTTTTAGCTGTAAGAAAGTAAGTCACAAGCAAATACAAGCTGTTTACGTCTGAAATTTAGACTTGCTAGCGACTGTCATTTTGGAGAAAATTTATTAGCAAAAAAACATACCTAATTCAGGCTGTGTTTTTTTGTCTCCAACATGAACAATGGTGCTACTGTAGCTGCACTGACTTGTGAGAGAGACAACACTTTCAGGCTTGCCAGGTAAAGCCAAAGATGTTAAGTGTGCACCGACCACAGGGGGACCATTTGATTTACCAGATGCCTTCAACACAGCAGGATCTATTGAAAGAAAAAGTTGTAGCTTACTGATCATAAACAAAAGTAAATGCAACTGTATGCTACTAGGGCTGCAAAAGAGTAAAGGCTAAACTGTGCTTGATGAGACAAAATGAACACTCAATGCATTCCACCAAGAAAGACTTCTGAACAACTGCATCCAAGCCTCAATACTGTCACATACAGCCTACCTGACTCTTTTCAAAGAAGGAGTTTTTGCTTTTTCCACATTTTTACTCTTTATGGCCTAGCTTTGGGAGAAAGTTTTTATCCTTTTTCATCCCAACCTGAAGTCCCACACAGCTCCCATACCGTTATGCACATATTTCTGTGATTATCCTATCCACTTTGCTCTGAGCATTAGCCAGTTTCAACTCTCTCACCTGAAAACTATACACAATAATCCAGCAGAGGTCATACCAGTGCCTCATAAATCAGCAGTACAGCTTTCCTCCTCTGGTAGGAATACTTGACATAAATACTTAAGACCTAAATTCTGCCTTTTGCCTGACTGGAGCATGGTAGTGACTTTGTTATTCTCTGTCAGTGCACCAAAGAGGTAGTGAAGCCACATCATCTCCTCTCAACCGTAACTGCACAGACTCCAAATAACAGCAGAAATTGCACTCCTAACTACACGACACTAGTTACATTGTTCCTTCCTTTCCTGCTTGTAAAGCATTTAAATTCCTTCTACAGGACACTATTTCTACGTATACTAATACCTTTTGATTTGATTTTAAAAGCTTCATTAGGAAAGATACAAGATAATTCCCAAGACCAGTTTTTAGGGAGCTGCACTACACACTTTCTCGTCATATGATGACAAGGTTAAAAGAAAAATTATCTCCTTTATGTATAGCTCTTTACCAATCTCACAGTTCTAGTACTAATGAAATAGCTATATTCTCCGCTTGAGCTCTCCAACTAGACAGGGACTATATCAAAGCTATAATTAACTGTTTAACAAACAAAGCTAATGTTTTTGCCTATAGCAGATTTAAAACTTTTATTTTCATGGCTAGACATTGAAATGTGTTCTTGTGCCTCACACAACACAGAGCAGTCTGATGCTGCATTTTACCCTCTATTGTTCCTGGATTTTTTAATATCCACAAACAAGAAACAGAAGTATAGCACACATACTTTTGTTACAATTAATTTGCTGCAAGTTCTTCAGCTGGTTGTTCTTCCAAGTCCCAACTATGAAACCAAGTTTTTACATTTGACAATGATTCAAATCCTAAAACTCTAACTCTTGCTTTATTTTGTACAGTATATATAAGCTAACTGCATCCACAATCCACTCAGTCATTCAGCATTTTGACAGTAAGGAAGATTCTAAAAATTTAGATCATCCACATGTTACACTGAGAAAATAGCTATGAGTTCATGTATAAGCTACATAGGTCATTATTCTGCAAAGAAATGTCATTCAGATGGCTGCTGGCAAAATAAACAAACAAACAAGAACAACAAACAAAAAAAAAACTGTGATGTGGATACCTCCCAAAGGCTGTAAAGTACTATCAGCTGGTTTTTGTTCATGAACTTCAGAAGCAAGTGATGCAACACTTGATGAAGGTTCACATTTTCTTTTTGCTGTGCCAGGCACATTACAGCTCTCCAAATACCTAAAATACAATGATTCAACAATATTAGATATTGAAGTCTTAAGTCAGAAGTCAAAAGTAGTTTACACACTTGTTTCTCACCTGATGACACTGTCCAAACAGCTAATCTGCTGGTAAGAGTACACAGGTTGCTCTTTCCAAGCCAACTCTTCAGTAGTCACATTTTTCGGAGCAGTTGCTACTGTAGTATCCTTTCCCACTACATCTTTCACCTGACCACCAGGGCCACTTTGTTTTTCTGTGAAAAGAGATGCTGCTATGAAACGGTGTAAAGCAAGTAAGAGGTTGACAAGTTAACAGATAAACATTGTGCAAAATATTTTCCTGTCATTACAGATCATCTTGAAGATATGAGTTTTAGCTAGGTTGATGCACATGGGTTCAAAGAGAATAGATATTACTAAAACTGAAACACAGTATGAGGACAACTATAATGCCCACAAGTTATAACAAATTATTAGAGGAATAATCTATTAATATATGCAGAATTTTAATCAATTTAATAATTCCTCAGGTTACAATGCAAACAGGAAAGACAACATCCACATTTTCCTCCACTTAATAGAATAAGATGACGTTTGACTCACATGAAAACATGAGCTACAATTAAGGGATTTCAAAACAAAAGCTTTACATGTTTTAACTGTGTGTCATACCATGGTAAGTTCAGACATAACTGAACACAGTGTTTTCCTGAACACAATGGACACTCAGGACAATATGATTTTAATCAGTAAAAACACTTTATGCACACTCATTATGTATTGATTACAACTGAACTTGAAAAAATCCTACTGTCATATTATATGAGTGCAACAGATGAACACAAATAGCTAATGTCTTACCTGAAAAAGACTCTCTCTTTTGTTCCAGTTTTGCTTTATTTTCAGTGAATATACGCTGTCCTTTATTTTTGGCCTTACGAGCATCTTGACGAACCTCCTGAAAGCAGGTCAATACAAAAACAATTACAAAACTCTGACATAAAATGTCATACATACTGAGTCCTCTGAAGACAAATCTATCCTTGATAGCCTCCATCTTACAATTAGTCTGAACAACAGCAAAATCCTGATGTACATAATTTTGTTGTGCAGCATCAGAATTTTGGTAATTAGAAACAGAAGAAAATTAAATTACGTTCTTCGTACACAATTACTCTATTTTGTTTAATATGACCGAACAACTTGGATAGGAAAACAAAGATGTTACAAAGATGACTTCAGAAAAACAAAACAGAATCATCTGGTAAACAAAATACTGCTTCTAAGACTGAGAAATCTTATGCTAGAAGTTTACCAAGTGCTGGTATTTTAGAACTAAATATAACAATCTTTACTATCTATGAAAATCATGAAAAAAAGACAGGCATCTATTTCTTTAAATATCACATTTCACAGCTATGCAGAAAAGTGTCTGTTTAAAAAAAAAAAAAAAAACAAAACAAGACTTCACCTGCCTAAGATATTTGTATTTATAAGTAAACACCTCAGCAGTTGGCCACACCGATCACAGAAGCAGCAACCAAATTTATGAAATTTCACCTACAAGCAATGTAAGTTAAAGAAAAATTTTGCCTTTCAAAACTAAAAGCAACTTTGTGAGCTACAACAAAATTGAGAAGTACAACAGGAAGTCAAAACAATTAGAAATGTCAGAGGTGCAGTTCCTTTGCCTGCATCTACAGTACGTTGCTGATCATCTGACTTATGTTGCCTATGGAATAGTTCTGTTCAGCAGAGGCACAAATTTAAGACTGCACTTTTTGTTTAAACTAATGGAATTGAAGTTGCATCTTGCTATCAACTGAATGTAGCAATGGTCTAATCTACAGTAAAGGTTGAAGCTAGAATAAAGTAATTGTATAACTGTGTTTTTGCAACATAAAAAGCAATCAAAGTCAAGTTACCACAGGTACTGCTGCATTTTACCTTCAGTTTCATTTAGGAAAACAGTAATCACAGACCTTCCTCTCCCAAAAGACCACTATTTTTAAATATATAGCTGTTTTTCCCAGAAAAACAGCATATAAACAGACTTACACTATACAGGTTTAAATTCTTTGTGCACATTGACTTTTACACCTCTAACTGTGCTTCAGCACAGAGACACTACATCCAAAGTGTTTATTCCCCTGGGCGGAAAGTTGGGGTTTTTTATGTTAAACAAAATAAGAAAGATGACTTCTTCTTTACACTTTCTTCCATCTAATATGACAATAACACTAAAAGTAAAAAAAAAAAAAAATCTACTTACTAGTTTGTCACATATACTTAAATAACAAAAAGGAAACCTACTGGTTTGTCCTTGTGAGCATCTTCATTATTATTTCCTGTGCTGTCACTGGAGGATGCCACACTCATTAAGTGCTCGTGTGAACCATTGCTGCCTAGACTTCCATAGCCACTGGATCCACTGTTGTGTACAGGCTGTTAAAAACAAAACATATACATATCTATACACACACACTCCTCAGTATGCTAGCTTGAAACAAAACAGGAATTGTTACCAGTAATTGCATGTCCAAAAAAAAGAGGTTTGAATCTAGGTTTGTTGGGGTTTTTTTGGGTGAGGACTTCATAGCCACATGAAATCCTTAAAATACCAACTGGACCTTTAACATACTTCAGTAAGTCTTGTCTGGCAATCATGAGTGGAAGTTATTTCCAGGATTGCAGCCAGAAATTCCAGTACAGTAGTAGACAGCTAAACAAAGATAAAAGCCTTTTCTCCTGTGGGAAGTGAAAAGGGTAATGCTGAAGCACATGTTGTACCTGCAGTAACAGCCGATATATTTGCTCAGTAATCTCCTGAACACTGGGATGAAGGATTCTATCCTCTGTATAGTTGGGAGCGGCAAAAACGTCTTCATTTAAGGGACCCCTGCATAAACCAAACATATCCCAGCTCATTAAAAAGCAAGTATTTCAACTACAGACAGACCACAACTTCAACTTACCATCTATATAAACAGAACTTAATGATTATTCTATTGCCTCCATAATCTTTGAATCCAATAAAAGACATACCCTTAACTCATTCTGAGCATGACTTCCTCCTCCTTGTCAGTATTGGCAGAATTTGCAAAAGACTTCAGACAACAAACCTCCAAATTTAAAAAAGAAAGCAATGTGCACGTGTGGTAAACTTCTTTCCTGGAAACCCCTTATATCTTTCTTAAGGATCACTACGTAAACCCAAGGGAAAGAAAATTAACAATTTAAAAATAAATCTTAAGTCCCAAGTTCATTGACTTACGTTCTAACTTTGTGTCTTCCAATAATAAATGAAACTTTTCGACTCCAAGGGTTGATGAAACTGGACCAACTAGTGTCCATGGTTATATAATCCCCATTCCTAGTGCAAAACCTGATAGGTGAATAGTCAAAAGGCTGTCCTCCATACTGAAGTACTGCAATGAGTAATTAAAAAATATTTCAGATTAATATTGCCACAATTCTACTTAATTATTCAGCATTTCACCATGAATTGTAAAAGGAGGAAAATTATATTTGAATGAATACTAGATATGTTTATACATTTTAAAATGTGGGGCTACCATGATAAGCAGATGTTCATAATTAACTGGACGATGTGAAGAAAATGACCTTCAACAAGCTAAAGAAGGCTGAGGAAGCAGTTTTACCTCTTCAGTTCAAAAAACAAACATTACCAGAAATGTTTCTTATTTTCCTCTTTGAAATAAGAAAGACTGCAATTTAGTGTGATGACTTTTGTCATTGCATTCTCATATAGAATACATATAGAATATTTGTTTACAGTCAATTTGTTTACAGTAGACACATGCTTCATACCTATCACAAAATGGAATGATTACTCATTTTCAGCAACTTGCATTAAAAATCTAGTTGTTAAGGATTCAGCATTTACTTGCAACAAATTCAGTCCCGTCTTTTTACAGAAAAGCAAAGACCATCCTGCTGCAGCCTTCATATTCATTATTAACTTTTAAAGAAAAAAAGAAAAAAATCTATTTCTGCCACAATAAAAGACTACATACTTTTTTTGTGAATTGCTAGCATTAAGGGTCTGTCATTTGGGTGGAGATGTACCAAAACTGGTGTTCCTATTAAGTCCTGAGGTAGGTATCCCAACAGAGGTACTGCCCTGGGAAAACAAAACCAAAGATAAACAAAGTCAAATAAATGTCCACCTAATCTGTAAAATATTTTTTGATCCTTTTCCTATAAGGAGAACTAATAATTTTAAGTTAAAACTCAGGGAAATAGTACCAACTTAACAGCAGCAGTAGCCTGAATGAAGGGGTTTTGTTTTCTTTTCTTTGTGAGGTGGCTTGGTTTTTTTGGTAGCATTACAAAATCGTCATCAGAACAAATAGAGAAGTCAGCTACAGCAGTTTTTTTCTATGCTGCACAGCTATACAGGATACTTACCCTAATTTTAAAATAGCATTAATTAAGATTTAATCTTATAAAACTATAATGAAGGTAAGCAGTCTTCCAATCTATGGGCTGCAAGCCAAGGCTAGGGATATCACAGGATTACCATAGCTGAACTAGCAACAGCCTAGTTAACTAGGACTCAAGAAAAACTTTCTCACAGGCAGGTGAAGAGTTCACTTTATAAAGGAACTGCAAGGAAGAGTTAAAATTAACATTACCAAATTCCTGCATATTATCTATGACCACTTCTGAAGATGTGAAGAACTGATTTATGTGATGAAATAGTTTTCATCGGTCACTTAAAGCATTAAGGAGGAAGAGTGAAAGTTCATAAATGTCAGTTTGCACCTTACCCAAAAATACAACTGCCAAAAATATGCTTTGGAAAAAAAAAAATTACAAATTCAATATTATCTAGCAACATGTAAGAAGTTTCCAGATGGGAGCAAGTCACCTTGTCAACTCAAACTGCTGAATAACTTTCTCCCCAGCCCCATTACTGACAAAGGCCCAGGAACAGAAAGACGCTCAGGTATCGGAACAGCACTAGAGAAGAATTTAACCATAGTGCACCACAGACACAATGTGTTATGCTGAAACTCAAAAAGCATTATGGGATAAATGTCTTCAACACTGCACTTTCAGTAATCCACTGGCACTAGAACAGTTCCCTAAAACATCAAGCAGCTCCTTCAGGCAAAGTGACCAAGACATTAATGGTAAAATGAGTATAGCAACTAATGCAGTCTTATTGAAGCAATGAGTTAAATAATGAGTCTTAAAAGCTTGTGGATGAAGAGCAAAACTTACACAAATGAAATAAACATAAAACTCACCCCGAATAATATAATATTGGCATCTCCATGCAGAGATCAACTTGCAGACTCAGAACAAGAATTTTTCCAACCCATGAATACATACTGATGGCAGAATTAACTTTATTTTATGCAAGTCAGGCAACAGCTTCAGCATTATATTATGAGCAATTTTCACTTGACAGCAGGTGTTCAGTTGTATACTTTAAAATATTACACTCTGCTTTCTCAAGAAAACTATTGTTTTGTGCACTCCATCTAATCTTGGAGAGCTTAAGAGTAGTAAAACTGTTTTGGTAAACATTTATCTATATGCCAATGCTCTCAGGAGTTAAATAATTAAAAGCAAAATCAACTAAACAGATCACAAGAACAGAAACAAATAAAGCAAAGTCCAAAATATTAGACAAAGATTTAACCAGCCTTCACGGGGAGTGTTCAAAAACGGTATTTGAAAATAAGAATTAGCACTAGACTAACAGAAAAGAAGCTTCTATAGTAGTTCACAGAGAAGGGATTTACTCTACTCACTCCACTCAAGCCCAAGACTAAGAGCAAAGCTCTTCATTCACTAATCTTGTCATTTGTGTTGGGTACCATAAATAAGTGAACTAGGGGCGCATGGAGAAAGGGAAGCTTTACAATGTGCCATCAGCGTATTTGAACGCACAAATCCACCCTCAAAACTGGCTTGGAACAAGTGTGGCAATGACGGACAGAGAAAAATCCAAGAAGGGGACAGAACTATACTGAACTAAACAGTTCTTTTGTCATCTTAACTGTTTAGAGAGACTGTGTAAATCATATGATGGAAAAAGTTTCTCATCTTCTGTCTCCTATCCTGCAGAAAGTCTTCATACTAAGCCACAATGTCTACATAAGTTAGCCAAAAATACCTGCACCTTGGTGTCTAAACTTATCCTCACTGATCAGCCACTGTCATTTTCTACAGTCATCTCCAAGAGCTACCTTTTGGTATTCTCATTCAATGAAAACCATGTGGGCAGATGTGCCTGACCTCTCTGCAGGCAACCATCTCAATAGTCAGATCTTTTTTACCTTATAGACTACAACTTAGCCATGATTCCAAATAACCTCCTTTTCCCTGATTCCCCTCTCCTCTGCTGCAGCCAGATTTTGTCAAGGACAGTGTTACCTCTTCAGAAACATTCCTAATGCAAACCAGAATTTGCCATTATAACGCTACTCTGTAAGAAGAGTAACAATCCCATCTAGACCTACAAAGAAAATTTTAGCATTCTTAAAATGCTTAAAAGCAAGCAGACAGAAGAATTTTAGAAGTCAGATCCTACTACGTAGCAAACTTTGTTTTCACTAAGCAAATTCAGAGATAAATTCCATATATAGCATAAATCAGAAACCATAATGAAGAAAAAAAAAAAAATCAAGTAAAACAAGCAAGAGGAAAATAAGGAAAAAGAAAAGGCTGACTATGTCCTCAATGAGAGAACAAGTGAATTCTCTTGTCAAATAAAGTCTTCAAAGCACTTCAAAATACAACAATATTCCAATGTGCATCCCTGTCCTTGAAAGCTGGTTGTGATTGTCTCCTGAGACAGGCAGGCTTCTATCTCTTCTGTTCTTTTCATAAACCTCAGATTTCCATCACCTAAACATCCTTTGTAACGCCCCAGGCAAAAGCCATCCATAAGACAGGATTTACACCTTAGCTTCTGCGCCTCTATGTATGCCTTAAGAGCAGTAGAAGCAGCATTTGGTATCACTCAGAAACGTGAATACTTCATCCAATCAATTTTGACAATTATCAAATTAATGTGAAGTCTTCATCAAGTAGAATATGAGCAGCTGGCTGTATCTGGGCCAGCAGAAAGTGACAGCACCATATTTGTTGTTAATTCTAAAACTGAATTCACATATCAAAGAATCTCATGCAGTTAATCATAGAAACATGGAAGGTGGGGATTGGAAAGGATTTCTGCAGATCATCTGGTCCAATGCCCCTGTTAAAACAGAGTCACCCCAAGCAGGTATGCCCAGGAGCACAATATCTAGGCAGGCTCTGAATCTCTCAGAGAAAGAGACACCATAGCTTCTCTGTACAGCCTGTTCCAGGTCTCTGGCACCCTCACAGCAAAGTTTTCTCCTATTCAGGTGGAATTTCCTGTTTCCTAGTTTGTGTCCATTGCCCCTTGTACTGCTGTTGGGCAATACTGGAAAAAAAGTCTGGCCACATCCTCTTGCCCTTTAGGTATTGATCAGTATTAAGAAGATTCCCCCTTCTTCAATCTGCTCTTCTCCAGATTAAGACAGACTCGGGTCCTCTCAACCTCTCAAGAGACTGGTAGCATAGAGAGCACAGACTGTTAGATGACTGTTAACACTGGAATTTTCCTGACCATGAGTTTCATTCATTGAATTTATGCCCAGATCTTCCCCAGATGGAAAGAATATGGAAGAACTAGTTAGCAGCCAAATAGTTTTCCACTTAAATACCACAGTTAACATGTTTTCATGTTTAATGAAAACAGGGGAACATACTTCTAGAGTTCAACACTTCTCAGCAGTCACATAATTTTTTACCCCCATGCAGATGCCTTTTATTTAATCCTAAAAATAACTGGAAAAAATTCTGGAAAGCTTGGTTATCAGTACATTGAAAAATAGTATCATCATCTTAATTACCTTTCATCTACATCCTGGAACAAACAAGTTGGTGTGTGTGTAGTTGTAAAAATTCTTTTGTCAGGAGGAATTCTGGGTGCTGAGAAAAAAATAAAAGCATATTAACAAATGGAGAATTTTTTTGTATAAAACACTACATGCTTCTAATTTAACTATAATCTAAGAGTTTGACTAAAAGCATATAGGAATGCAGCTTGCTAGGTCACAGCCTTTCAGCAAGAGCAGAGAACAGAACCAATTAGCTTTCACTTCAATAAAACTTGAGATCACAGAGTCAGCGTTTTTTAGACTGAAATTCAGTTGAGACACCACATGAAAATTCCTACATCAGAACACAACAGATCTTACTTTCAGGAAACTACACTAATACTTGTGCATTCAAAGGATTACCTTCATAACCAGAATGTACTTTTTCTGCAAGCAATACACAGCAAAGTTGGTCCTCTGCTATTTCTGGATCTTGCACTTTGATAAGGTAAGGAGTCATCCGAAATGGGTGATAGCAAATCTCATTTTCACGCTCCTTTCCCGCACTAATAAGCAAGCAGAGTTAATTATTTTAACAGTTATATCTCATGCTAAACAAAGTTTTAATCTATCCATTGCAATTTCCTCATGAAACAAGGACTGCATGACAGCTCCTAAAAAAGCACCTAAGAAATTAACTTTCTGAATTCTTTTCTTTCTTTTCTAGAAGGGAAGCTAATTCTGGTAGCATTTTCATACCAATTTCAATAAAGGATGTTGCCTTTTCTGTTGTCTGAAACAAAAAGATCCTCAATTAAATGGACATTTGATAGAAAAACCCACCTCCTGTGACAGGTTATTTTGAGGATCCAAAATTCTTGATTTGTGACAATGTACCCTTTGGAGGGACAAAGTTTTAACTGTATTTTATGCAGACTGCTATATCCCTTCAGTTAACATAAAGACTTTCTTTTACTTAGTATTTATGTCAATTTACTAAAATTCTTTCCTGTAACAACTGCTGTTTACTTTAAAACTCAAGTTATAATAATGAAAATAACCATTTACATAGACACCAAAAAAACCCCAACAAAACAGAAATATCCTACAGCTGAGTTGTTGGGTTTTGTATTAAGTTTATAACTGGGTAACTTTAGTTAGGACATCTGCTTTTGCCTTATGTTCACATTATGGGAAAAGTAAGAAACTTCCATATCAAAGTTCTTACAAAAGTAAAATACTTTTGTAATGCATTGTTTCATAGTCTACCACTAAGCTTTATCACATTTTCATCTTACCTGATGCGACAGAAAAAAGACTTCTCTTCCATGCAGTCCTGGGTGGAAGACTCTAAAAATAAATACATTTCATAACAGATTACAAATTATAGGATTATCACATTTAAAACAATTTTGCTCTAAGTGATGAAGGCTGAAGTCTTTAAGAAGTTTACATTCCCTGAAGTCTCTGTATTTGCAAAACACTGTACTTCAGAAGCAACCAAATCTGAACATCACTCACATTCCGAGGCCAGCGTGTGAATCACAGATGCTTGCCAGTTAAGCCCTTCGCCAAAAACATATCTAAACAGTTCTCCTGTTTGAACTCTTAGCAACTTCTCCACTGCACTTTGTAATGCTGACCAAACATATTTGATTATCTGAGATACCAAATTTTGACTTTTAGCTAGAAAGACACGAGGATACTAGACCAAATCCATCCACCATCCTCCCTCAGGAAAAAAAAAAACACAAATAAAAGAACCAACCATACAAAAAAACCCACACCAACAAACCCATGCAAACACCAACAACTACCAACAATACCCAACCAACCAAAACCAACCAAACAAAAAACTGAAACAACCCCAAAAAAACAAACATCCACAAAAAATTTTTTTAAGTATTTTTCATGCAGGCTTCCTATCGCCTTTTAAGCCTATTTCCCTTCTTTCCCAGAGTAGTCAGAGTTTGCTTCTCAGGGCAACTTCTGGTCTTTCAAAAGCTTCTTAGTTCTACTAAATGCATTTGTGAAATTTGAAGCTATACTTAAGTATAATAAAACCAGAGAAAATGCTTTGGGAAAAAAAAAGGTATAACTGAGTAAATACATGCAATCAGGATCACACAGTCACAATTCATTATGGACCATGTTTTGAGACAGAGATCAACAAAAGGTCTCATCCAACCTGCATTATGTATACATTCCTTAGTATGTATTTATCACTATTTTTTTTATTGTATATGGTCCACACTCTGACTTCTTCACAGACTTAGCATGGAATGGAATTTCAAATATTTAAACGGACCTTGAATTTCAAGTGTTTGTTTAAAATAGCTGGCAGCTACTTCTCATTTCTAACAGCTGCAGCTACACTAGTAAATGGTCCTCCCACAAATATCAAGTGCCCCAAGATGTCTGATCCTTCACCATTAGTATGCCTAGCATCATTTTCCTAAAGCTAAAAGATAGGAGATATGATTACACTTGGTGGATGCACCATAATGGTAGCTGAGTACATCTTTCTATACTGTAATCAAGATGTCCAGTATTCCAATCATAACCATTTTTAAAAGGAGATAGAGTATTATACTCCTTACATCTTAGAAAAGGTATTTTTAAAATAAGATGTGGTCATTCAGTTGCTGATAGGAGTGGAAAACAAGTCCACTATTCATGATGAATACCTACTTTGTTGTTCTTCATAATTTAGACAAAAAGGACAAGAATTAATAAAAAAACTATATGCAGATTTTTAGCAGGCAGAGAAACCTTGCTGATTTATACAAGTATGGTATATATCTAGTATTGTTCAGAGATATTCTAATAATGTATTTGGGTTACACCTTCATGGAGTGATCTAAAAGGATGGGAGGATGTTAAAATTCAATTTGAGTATTTGCATGACAAAGGTGGTCAGAGAAATATCCGCTGTTAATACCACTCACCAGCTCTATTGCAAATATTCCATGATGGTAATCTGTACGGAGTGGTAGAAGTATAGAACACACTGACATCCTGAGGTGCCAAGAACTCCACAAATTTGGCATTTTTAAAATAACCCCTCTTACAGCGGAGAATTGAAGTAGCTTGATCAGAGATGTACAAAATTTTCCCAGTAATCAAAGAAACAGCTACAGCAAACATATCCTAAAGACCAAAAAACATCTCAAATTTAGACAATAAGAAACATTCGATTTGATATGTATTTAAGACATTGAAGCATTAATGAAATAAAAATTAAATAAAAGTTGAAAGGCATCTATTTAGTGACCAATAAAATGCAATCTGCTTATCAAATGGACACAAACAGTACATTTTTAAAACTATGCAGTAAGAATAATACACCAGCATTTTACCAGGTTACAAGCTCGAAGTACTGTTGCCTAAAATTTTATCATGCACAATGAATTTACTAATTAAGAATCAAAGAGCTTCCAGCTCTGAAAGTTCACATTTACCTTGTACTTGCTACAAGCATATTTTTCATTTGTACAATTCAACTGTTTTGTGAAAGACTGTTCATGTTAGCCTGTCCACCCACTGCAGAATTTATTAATAAATGCTCTAAACCACTTGGTAAAATAATGCGTAGCTAGATGGGGGGGGCGGGGAAAAGTCCCACACAACCACACACACACTTCATTTGTATCCTTTCACATTGTTTTCTTCTTGACATAGAAGAGTTTCCTGCGTCACAACCTCTAGTGCTCTACCCACCAACATTACACACGCACAAACTTAAGAGGTGTCATCAGAGCACTGCGTTCACTAACTTAAATGCTTCAGATCAACTGAACAACATTTATGGTATTTGGCTGAAGTGCTCAGTTGTACCCCAGACTTCCTATTTATTTTATCTTGTGGGCAACCTTTACTATTCATGAATACAATAAAACCCACCTACTAGGGTACATTCACCACCATGCCATTATTTCACAATTTCACAACTTCCTCTGTCCAGGCACAGGTGTGAGGGGGGGAAAAAAAAAAAATCTAATAGTGGGAGATAGTTTACTAAGTTTAGAAGTAATTATTTTTTTAAGACCTCTTAAAATATCCATAAAATATTTGGAACATGGAAAACAATAATAATAAAATTAGACCATTATTTTACTGCTAAAAATAATGCTGATCGTCTTAGCTGCTCTTCTCTCATTGAGAAAAAACAGTATCACAATGTATTGTATTTCATAGATGTTGAGGTATGTCATACCATTACTTTCTGAGCAGAAGGTACAATTCAGAGGCCCAAGAAATTTAGATTTATTATTTCCAACCTAACTGACAGAAAAAAAACCTACTCAAAGTACTATTGCCAAAGTCTGAAAAGACTCAGAGCTTCTACTCAGTCTCCTATGGAAGGCAAAGGCCAACTTCAGCTCATTAGCCTAGCTACCAATTCTTACCTTGTGGGGAAGAAAGTTTAAAAAAAAGAACAAACCAAAAAACAGGGGTTGGGGGGGAGGCACATGCCTGAGAATTCCCATTCTATAAACAATTTTCTACACGCACTGCAGACTTGAGTCACCATACTCACCGCATTTTTCATGATGTATTCTGAGGTTATAGTCTCAACTTCTTCCACTGTGTACGATGACACATTCAGTCCGGCAGGTTGGGATTCATTAATCATCAACAACTGGTAATACTCCTCATTGGCTACAGGAGAACATTAAAACAGCTTACATTCAGAATTTAGAATCTCATTAATAAACATCCAGCCTGGAAACCATGAATAGCCAACATCTTTCATGGCGTAAGCGCAGAGTAGTCAGTAGGGAGATTCAGGTATTGCTCCAAATTAGCTCTTCCTCAGTAACCCAAATATATTTACCCATCTCAAGATATCTGTATGTGTCATCACATATTGTGGTCTGTTTGGCAGTTCAAATAGCATGCAATAGAAAATAAATTTGAGAACGATTTACCAGCTCAACAAATTATCAGTAAAATAGCCAGCACCTAGAGAACTGCTTCAGCTCCCAAAGAAACAAAAGTTTACAGAGCTAACAAATGGGAACACCAGGTAAACATCTTTTTAGAGAGGTTATGAAATGTAATGAACGCAGCTTTACAAAGACAACCACATTTAAATTCCTACTTCAAAGTGTTTCTTTTAACCAGGTTGGTATTAGATAGGTAGTATCATACTTGATTACCTTTAACTTGTTTAATGCTTTTGAGGGCGTATTTCAATGTTGTTAGGACACTAGATTTGCCTTTAATTCTCTTTTCAGAAGGAAGGTGAGCTTTTAGCTCTTGTAAAGTTTTCAGCAATTCCTTTTGGGTTTTGGCTTTAGTGGACTGCTCACTACTGCAAGATTAAAGACAAAAAAAAAAAAAGTATTATTTGGATGCTTGAAGTGTCACATCATCCTCATAGAAGCCCAAACATACACTGACACTTGTCATGTACCTAAATTTGTACAGCTAAACACATTAACTTTTCCAGCACTAGCATCAACACTCAGAACTTAAAATAATTCTTAGATTAGCTAGAATAACTTAAAATTAAAGATTTACCACCACCTGAAGTCTTATTGTAAAGTGTACTTTGTAGGTGCAACAGAACATATACCCAAGCACCAGAAACTTTTTTTTTTGCCAGTCTCCCTCCTCCCTTTTTAGTGGCATTTCCTTAGTTACTTTTAAATTCAAACTCATAGAAATGTTCATGGACTTCAAAGGAGACAAGCAGGAGGTCCATTCAAGTCTTCACCTCCTGTTTGAGCAGGTTCTCATAAGAAAGGTCCCTGAAAAGGGAATGGCAGTGGAAGAGCATCAAGTTAAAACAAATGAAGAAAGCCTTGGAACAACGTATCCCAGTTAACCATGGCAATACATTAAATTAGGAAACTTGACTAAACATAGGGTGAGGAATCAGGAGGTTGGAGACAAATTCCATTCATATTTCTCAGGTGCATGTTCAGAATTGTTGTCTCAGCATAGGTCAAACTACAGAGATCTTCCAGCACTGGCAGAAATCCCTGATAATTATTGCTTTCCTTTGCAGTTCCTGATATCTTTTCCCATTATTAAGAGGTGCTGACAAAATCAAAAAGGAAGATAAAAAGGAGGGAAGGGAGAAGGAGGATAAGAAAGATGGACAACAGGTGGGTAGGAAGCAGTTAAAATGAAAAAACAAAAAATCACTTTACCTTTCTGATTTTTTTTTTAAAGCTAATCAGTCACAACAATTAAGAGTATCCTACAGCTTTTCTTAAACCTTCCTGAACATTAACTCTCTCTTATCAGAAGGAAGATCTTCTCTTACCACCTGATTGCCAAGAATGGTAGTCTCTAAGAAGACGACCTAAGAACCACTGTAGAAAGAATAGTCTTGGCAACTGCACCACTCTGTCTGAAGTGCTCAAAAGAGCAGCTCCAGCTTCCAGGCGACTTTCAAGAGCATTTCTGGCTATTTACCTGGGAAGTTTGTAAAGCATTCCAGGTATATCAATCATCTGACAGGTATTGGGTGCGTTTCACCAAACATACTTGCAAAGTGATAAAGCTGACTTGTGCTAGAGAACACGCATTGTTTTTCACAGTACAAAGTGATGTGAGCAAGAACACAATATTCACTTAATCAGTGGTCATTTTGTACTGAGAAATAACAGCACAGGTAAGACAAAAGAGCAGAGTACTCCCTTGGGAAACATTATGTTCGTGCTGTGTATTAAAAATCACATCTACCACATGGCTTGACAATCTGGACTGATGCAATCAAACTGGGTCTTGTTAATACAGGAATCCTCTATTGTTGGCAATAGGAAAGAAAAGATTATGAAGTAACTGAACATACTGCTGGTTTTGTACTCCTATGAGTGTCCTTCACGACAGCAGTCAGACTCTTTTGCAAGAGAAGAAACCTTTCCAAATTAGCTGACAGCAGCAGCAAATATAGAAGAGAGGCCTCCCTGGAAAATGTTACGCAACTCAAAAATTTTTTTCCAAAGATGAGTAGCATCAGGCACAGTAGCCAACCACAGGGAAGGCGTGACTCACAGAGGACAGAACAAGCAATTCTATAAAGATAGGAGGATCTTTCCATTTTGCTTTATGTGGACAGTGAATCGGAACAGTACCCACAGGTACTAAACTGAGTGGCTGGTGCTGATATTGAATCCAAAGCTCAGCAATTCGAGTCAAAGACTAAACTTGCAGCTTATAATTCTCTCTTAGACTTTTCTTTAAAGATGATTCTCCACCTATCTTCAGTCTCCCATTCACAAAAGATAATCAGGTTCTGCTCTGTAGCCCTCTAGTACTGCATCTGATAACTGGGGAAGATACTGTACCATCTGGATTCCTATTTATTTCTGAGCAGAGAGCTCTTACTGAAACTCAAAGAGCCATCAGAAAAACAGAAATAAGTAACTCTCAAACTCTTGTATTTAAGAAAATAGAATCAGTAGGAAAGGAAGATTAATAAATGCCTCTATGCCTCTGGTTCACTCTGTCTTTCATACTAAGGAACATGAGCTCCTGAACAAAATTACTGATTGAAAATACAGCACAGAACAAGATCTCCAGGTGTCTACAGGGCAGACACAGAAAATAAATTTACTAAGCACCAAATGGTGCAAAGGAGTAATTCTAATTTACCACTTCTCTGGGAACTGCATCAAATAGAAACACTTTCAGGTAGGTACACATATATAAAAGTCTTGGTATCAGTGTAATATAGTCAGATAGCTCTGATCTACCCAGGATAAGGTTTTGTTCTCCTGATCTGAAAATGACTTTATAAAAACCCAACAAATAGAGCAGGGCACTGAAGTTTCCAGATTTGAGGTTTCAATGACATCAGTTTCTCAAGGCTATCAGGGTCAGAAGCAGAGTTCATAAAGAGGGACTCCTGCAGCTGATGTTGGTTTATCCTCACAGACTTGAGGCTTGAACCCTGCTGAATGGAATGCAGAACAGGTAGACGGTATAGCTGCTAGACATCAGAATACATCCAACTCAATGGGTGAATTCTGATGTTAAAACTCTAATGGGATGTCCCCAGGCAAGAGCTTCAGATTATATTCTGAAGAGCAGAAAACAAAGAAAAGCTTAAAAAAACCCCACTGAAGCAATATTCAAAGTGAACCACAGAAAGAAAATTACAATTAAGCTACCAAATCAAAAAGTAAGACAACTTGGAAGGTTATCACACAGCTTGCATGGAACAGCAATAAACAAAACCCTTAAGTCAACCAAGTGGTTAATAGGACATGCTACTGATTATGGTCAGGAAGAGAATCAAAACTCAGATTTCTTGTGTGCCCCTCCAAGTTTAGTCAGTGCAAAAAAAAAAAACCAACAAAAACAAACCAAAACCAAAACCCCAAAACAACATGTTTCATTTCCAGCATAAGATACATGCAAAATACATGCACATTAATTTACCTGCATCCACTACTAGACTGATTGTGTTCAGAGTTTGCAATCATCAGACTAAATGCATTTGAGCTTGAACTAGAACAAGGAAAGGAAGAGATTAATGTTAGTAAACTTAACAAATAACTTATAAGTTAACTTCAGCATTATAGTTTCCTATGAATGACAGGCTATCAAGAAAAAAAAACTCCAAAAGCTTCCACCTGGTACAGTAAGTAGAAACCATAGCTGTTACGCATCTGTCTAAGAAGGTTCACCTTTTCATAGCTTTGTTCTGTATGCTAAGCACAGCTGCATCCCCATACATAAATATAGATTGACACCTTTTGATATACAATTAAAGTAGCTATTTGAAAAGAAAATATATAAACAAGGTTAAATACACAACAATGATAAGGAAGATTAAAATTAACCCAGCCTCACAAAACTTCACAGACCTTCTATTTATGAATTATAATACACATTTATTAACTCTCAGCTTCAACATTTTATATCATAATTATTATCTAGGAATTAGCCTTTAGTGACTATAAGTGAAATTTATTTAATACTACTACCTTTTATGACAGTCTGAAGATTCCATGAGCATTGCTGAATCTTTCCCATTTTCATCAGATTCATGGCCATGAGAATCATGTCCACTAGAGTAGTTTTCATTTGTGTCATTTCCACTGAAGTCATTTCCACTGGATCCACTGCTCATTTCAATATCTTCCTGAAGAACCTCATGAGAGTGTTCAGGCTTTGTCTGAATTTCGGGATCTTCAGCAATCATCTGGCTATGGTTATTTGCAAGTCCAGAATAATCACTCATTTTCCGTTGCTCTTTTAAAGAGAACGATGAAGAAATGTTTTCACTGATACCAGGTTGCTGCTCAGGGTTCTGCTCCTCAGTGCTAGAGTAGAACCCCCTGAACTTGATAGAGTCCATGGGACACTCATCAGAAACACTGCCAAGATCAAGAGCAAATCAAGCCATATTCAGAATTTTCTCTCTGTACAAATTCTGTTTGGGAGTACAGACTCACAAATCTGAGAAGGAAGGGAAGGAAAGGAAGAAAAACAATTATTTATTTGCCACTGCCAGCAAACTGGAAATGTCACTGATTTATGAAATTGAAAATGGCAATTGGTATTCATGGTTAATATAGTCAGCATTTGTACAGTGAAAAGTTTAAGTTAAGCAATTGTAATCCTAACAGCGTCAGGGAAAACAAAGGGGAATATGTGGGGAAAACTCCTTAAAAGTTTTCTGCTTTCTGGTCTCCTACTTAACACTCTACAGTTTACTGCCTGGCTTTGGACAACAGCTGTTACATTTTTCAGTGAAACCATTTTCCTCGCTTCCAGTTTACCTTTTTTTTTTTTTTTAAAAAAAAAAAAGTTCCTTTCATTCATCAGAGGATTCCTTATTTGGTTTGAAGGTTGCTTTTTAATACATGGGGTTTTTTTTCTTTTAAGATCAGTTTTGTCATTATTACCAATTCTATAATTTATTTTTTTATACAAGAGCAGCATAGGTAGTTAGACCAAATATACAGAAGATACAAACCCACCCATACCAACAAAAATGTTTAAGACACAAGCCTGAGAATAATTTTATCTGCTGATTACCACTAAATTGGAGGGGGAGGAATCTTCATTCTTCAAAAAAGTAGACTTAAAACAAAAATCCAGGCTTTTAAAGGAAATTCTAAGGCACCAGGCTCAAAATCAGTGTACACAAGTGAATTAAGAACAGAGTAATACTGAAGAGTCATCAAAGCAGAAGTACTAGAGAGCAGTTGAACTTTATGAATAAAATTAAATTATTTCATCTGACTCATTTCCATCTATTTCAGCAACTCAGAGAAACGACATTGCAGAACCATGAACAATGTCATTCATCACAAAAAAAATAAAAGTTGTTTTTAAAAACAGAACCATATCTGTTCCTTCCTCTTTGTTCCTTTAAAATACCCAAGATTACTATTGTTGGCTAATAAGCTTCTGATTGGAGTAAAAAAGTCCACGAAAAAAATAACCAACAAATTTTTGCCAACATTAACTGCAGCAGCTTTCTTTTGAAGACAAATAAATATATATGTCTGTATCATTAACTTAGTACCTATTTAAAACAAACTATGATTCAACACCCCTCCTCCCCCTTCAAAAAAATATTGAAGCTATTTTCTTACCCTCCTAATTGCTGTTTTTCCAGACATTTTACATTTATTTTCAATTTTTTTCAGAAGAAAACTACTCATCTCCTTGTTTGGCCAAAGTAATAGGCAAGATATCTGTTTTCCTTTGAAAAAGGAAGTGTAGTTTAAGGACATTCATTTAAGCTATCAGTAAAGGTATATATTAATATAATTAAATAATTTTCTCTCTTTACAAGATTGTTCACTATTCCTTTGACATTGCAGTAACTTTAAAGGCCCCTTTGGGTAGACTATAATATAGCAACATTTTCCTTCTGGACATATTCACTTCAGATACGCCAATCCACACAATTGACATCAGGTTATGCTGTTTTGCTGAGCAGTGGTATGCAGACAGTAAATTAGACTTCTGGAGCTCTACGTTTTTTACTGGAATAAGCAAGCCACTCCTGTCTTCAAATTACATAACTGGAACATGCAATAAAAGACTATTTACTGTCAGATGAAACACTATTACTATTTCCCAATGGCACAAACTCTGGTGGTCAATGATTAACTAGATCAGACAGTTCAACTCCTATTTAATCTTTCTGGTAGACAAAGCTCACACTTTCACTTGCCTTACTTAGCTATGCATTTTAATTAAGTTTTGCCCCTGTATTGTAATCCATTCTCACAACTCATGCTCCTAACAAGCTTGATTGATCAGTGGTACCTACGTCACCATCTGCAGTATCATGGCACAGGAATAGCCACAACTGAAAACAACAAAGGGCTCAGGAGAGCCACCCACAGAAGGTGCCACTACTACAGTACACAAGACAAACCTCCTGTCACTGCAAAGGTAAGGAACACTTTATGAACACATGAATCTATTCTCACCCAGGAAGTGCTCTTAGCACTACATCAAGTATTGTAGAAATCAGATGTCTGGTGAAATACCTGGTCTTGCTCTCAAGAGCCATTTCTCCTGTGTCATCCATACTACTATTTCTAAGAGAGCACTGATGTTGTAAAGTTCTACACAGGATTCAGTGAGTAGAGGTATTTCAGCTAGCAATGAGAAAGATTCCTGCCTTCTCTGTGAAGATTAAAGCTGATCTTGGAAGATCATCTACAGCATTTTGTCCACTTCAAATAAATATCCATATCAAAATTACACAAATATTCCTACTACAATTAAACTGAAGCTTTTGGAAAAAAGACAACCCCAGCATCACCTAAAAATGAGGTCTGACGTGCAGGAATTTAAGGTGAGATCACATGCTCCTCATACTACATTCTGTGCCCAAGGCAGGGTTTTCCTTCTTTTTTTTTTCTGAGCCAATGGTACTTAGGAAGAGCTTTAGATGCAAGAGGTAAAAATAATGTAAATAACTGAAACAACACCATTGAGGAGTAAACTGTGCCACATGATTTATTTAGAGGAAGGGAAAAAACTCTCAAAAAAACCCCAAAACCCAAACCAAAAAGTTGGGGCTGCTATACTAAAATCTCTTAAAGAAAACTATACATTGCTATCGGTAGGTTTAAAAGCAGGAACTACCATAAGATAGACCTAGTGTAGCCCTAAACTCTCTAATTAACCCAACATTACAGTAAGACCTACATAAGGAAAATTGGGCTACTTATGGGCTATTTTTGTGCAATGGTTGTACCACAGGTTTCCTACTCTGAATGTTTCACACCTCAAGCATGAGAAACTTATCCTGCATTCAGAAGCCAGAGTATTATACATGGCATAGTACTTTCAGTCTCCAGAGCTGTCCACCAATACTTTTTGGAATAACTTTTCCTTAGAAAGTTAGTTAACCAAAGTTTCCTGTAATCTTTGGATATTTAAGAGTCAATGGAATTGTGCCATAGCTAGCATATATATAGTCTTCCATCTTGAAATTATGAGCTGTTAAACCACTGATAGGTAATTTTTTCTATCTCCAAGTATCATCTATCATCTCATCTCCTTTCTTCTTTCCCTGATACTTAGGCTAGTTTCTGTGAGTTATTTGTAGGAAACTTCAGTAGTGCTCCCTTAAGAGGGAGAACATACAACTGACACAGTAACTTCTGAGGGACTTCTGTGCCTCTCAGGAAAAGAGCTGAGTAACTGAATGATAGTGTCCCAAGGCACATCAAATTCCTTCCTTCTTCCCCCACCCCGCACCATGGGTTTGAATGGGAAGGAGAAGAAGGCACGAAAACTGCTCAGCCCTCACCCCAGCCCTGCAGGCTTGAAGGGGAAACAGCAAAAGGTGCCTTTTCCCACACATGTACTGACCCGTGTGGAAGCCCACTCTGGGAGTCAGGCTGGTGGTTGGCTGGGTCCTTTGCGCACAGTATAAAATGGCAAATGGACAATTTGCCTAGAAAAGCATAGAGCAAGGGAAGAAGGTGTGAGGTTCCCACCTTGACAGAGCTCCTGACAGGACAGGCCCCCGCTTGAAAGAGTTCCTGCCTTGACAGACCTCTTGCCTTGACAGAGCTCCCATTTGGACCTTCCCCATTTTTGGGCAGCTCCTACTCTTCTACATGGCTCTCTATTTTGCACCATCCCTGGTTTGGATGGTCTCCCGCTTCTGCGCCACCTTGCAAGCTTGGCAAGTCCTTGGGTCCATCCGAGAGAGCTGCCGTGGCACCCAGACCCGGCTGCTCTGGGACCCTACTGCAGCCAACTTCCTAGCTGCTATTCTAGGTGAGGGAGACTCTTAGCAGTCTGGCTCTCCTCTGACGCCTCTGAAGCAGCATGGCTTCTACAAATCTCTGACTTGTGGAAGCAGTGACTTCGAGTTTGGAGGCTTTTCCACCTGCCTTGGACTTTGCAGTTTTGGATTCACAAATGGATATTGCTTCCAGTGTTAGAAGGCAGCCAAGATGCAAAGAAATCCAAAGTGATCACTGCCCTCACTGTTGTGAGTAAAGCCTGCTGTTCCCTTATTTCTCTACTCAGCCTGATTGATAGCAGGGTAAAGCTGTACTTGTAGCTTAGCCTTTCACGTTTTCTGACTTCCTAAATCTCTAAATTTGCCCATATATCCTTTGACGATTTTCCTGATCAAATTGAACCTGTAAATAAACCTAAACTAGTTCTGCATGTAGTCTGGGGACAGGATTTTCAGGGAAATAAAAATAATTCAGTTTTTGTAATTCCTGGTTCGGCCACATTAATTCCCTGCCTCCACAACAGACAGCTTACAAGGTTTTAAAAATCATTTTTAAGCAATGAGCACAAATGAAGAGAAAATACAAGAGAAAATAAATTGGTATCCTGAAGGTACCACCTGAATTTTCTTCCTCTTTAATCCTGTCAAAAACTGGTGTCAGGGAATGCTTAAGTTGTGTCACTTCTGACTCTTAATTCTCAATATGCCAGAACTTCTGCAGCTCTGGCCATGGTATCTATACAATTCCTATATAACTACATTACAGCAACTATAATTTGGAGGCCAAGGAAAAATTAGTATCCCAGTAATGCAGAAGATACAAGTTGGACCTTTTTAAAAGGCACTTGTCAAGAAGCAGCTGAACACTTTGAGTGGAATGGTGTTCTGAGATAGGACTGGAACATTAATGCCACTGAAAGTCAAGTCTTGCACAAAATTTCTTGTTTCAGAAAGACACATGCCAGAGGAAGAAATACAGTGTAAAGGGTTAAGCCCACCTGTGACCCCCTACCTATTCCCCAGGGGTGGTTTGGCCCGCTCCTCCCAGGTGGCATGGTTGAACACTCCCACTTCCTGCCCTGATTTGGACTATAAGAAGGGGGGGGCTCAGCCCCCCTCCCTCCCTCTCTCTTGCACCCTCGGCCCCTTCTCGCTGCCGCTGCGACCCCCTGCCGCTCCCCGCTGCTCCTCCACATGCTCTGCAACAAGCCGCGTGGAGACCGAGAACTGCTTAGCTGCGTTTTGCAACCTGCTTCTGCTCTTCAGCACCACCAGCCGAGACCGCGACTTTGCTTTTCAGACTAAAAACTCTGCCGCGGTGGTACCTCCTCTCCCTTACCCCCCTCCTCCCGGGCTTTCTGTATCCCTTTCCCCCGCTTCCTGTAAGAAGCAGAAAACCCCTTTCTCCCCGTATTTCATTGTTTAAAGGCATTATACCCCATTCTCACTTCCAAACCGCTTGAGTTTTCATTTGGGCTTTTAGCTCTGGGTAGCTGGGTGTAAACCAATACATACAGGAAGAAGAAATAAGAAGAAACAGAAAAACCCATCAAAATCCTAAACCCACATTATGATTGACTTCCAAGACCTTTGGGCAAAGAGGAATGTTTCCAAAACAAAAACTTGTATAACAACTAAAAGGCCAAGATCCTTCAAAGTAGCAGCATTAATATATGCCATGGGTTTGAGATTTTTTTTTTCAGATTGGAATAACTGAAAAGAAGAACTAACTGGTAGTTATCCTACACCATGCTCTATGCCTGTAATTTTAGATTAGAAGTGATGCATCTGACTACATTTTCCCCTCAGAGGAAGCCCTTAAGTGGAACATCTGCATGCATACACAAGCACCACACAAATACTTCTGGAGCACAAAGGGTCAGTCATCCCAGAGAGATTTATGTTGAAACACCATAATTAATTGTGCATATTCACCTCAACTACAAGCTTGAATAAATTTCCAATCAATTACCAAACAGGAATGAAAAGGTAAAAGCTAGTAGGCTTTCCCAGTTTGAGGTTCTCTATTGTTACCACAGTCTGAAGAAGGCAATTGCATCTCTTACTATGTTTAGTAAGGAAGTGGAGACAGAAAGAGCTCTTGGAGGCTGAGTGTACACTAAGTCATTTTTTTCTTAATTTTCTGCTACGTTCGAAACTTTTATGGGAGGTTGCCTATTTTGGCTCACTGAATAAAAGCTTTTTTAAACTTTAATTGACACTTAAGCTTGATTTTAAGGCAACTGGCTCACAAAAAACATTCTACTCTTCTAGTCAGAGCAAACCTCCCAAAGTTGCTCTGGCAAAGAACAGAAATAGTTAAGATTCTGATGCAGTGTATGAAAGAGGCAACATAATTGCACAAGGACAAATGCAGGCATTAATATGCCAGGTTAGATGTGCAGAAAGTGTCTTCTGATTATTCATTAGCTACACTACCTTTGTTATCCTGTAATAAGACAATGGAAGCAGCCTGAACCTTAGCAGCCCCAGAAACACATACTTAAAATATGTATGGGCAAACACTTGAAATGCTTGAATGGTTTTATGCTTTTGAAAAATCTTCCTAAGACAGACTGTAGAACACCAAGGAGGTCAGTATTCTCTGAAACTATGTCATTTAAACAAATATAATAAATAAATCTTGTTTCATCAGAGATCTAGTTATATTCAGAGAACAGGTTTTTCCAACTTTCTTTCCCACAGCGTTATCATGCCTAGTATCACCATTTAAAGAATGAAAACCTAAAAAATCAAAATTTGAAAACTGAGCAAGCAGCAAAGATCTGAAGAATTGAGTCTAAATTTGCAATTCATAGGAACTTATCAATATTCCAAACCAAGGCAACATCAGTTTATGAATACACTTTTAAGTATGTCAATATTTGGGGACTCAATAGGAGATAGTTAAGACTCAATTTTACTGAAATTCTTATCAACAAGAAGAGGTTTTAGATTATTGCTTTGCAAACTGGTAGTTTTCTTATTTGCATGACAAATAACTAGCAGAGCTTTAATCACATCATGCAAGTTTAGAGAAAATTGAAAACTAACATCTACAATGAATGCATCCTCCCTGTGCAATTAGACAATAATTAAATGATTGGTAGTACCAAAACATTAGGAAAAAGTTGAAAAACAAACAATAATCCAAGAAGCAATTTGCCAACCAATACAACTTCACCAGCAGCAATACTGAGTGTTTCAATCTTTGTGGCAAGAGACAGAACAATCAGAATGCCCTCATTGAGGTACTTTTTAGAAAGGTGGAACAGAAAAAAAATTCCTTGATTTCCTGCAAGACTTTTTGAACTAAAAAGGGTAACTTTTTTAACAGATTCCTCATCCTACTGTAAGTCAAAAATAATTTTTTCCCTTTTTCTGAATAAGAGGTGTACATCAATGCTTTATTTACATCAATAAAATTATCTACAATGTTATGGAAGCATCTGTGATGACATCTGAACTTCACAGCATTTTTTTCATAATTTATTGATAAGGATCCAGCTTTCAGTTCAAGAGACTCTTGATCAGAAGACTTGTTTTAAATGAAAGCTAGTACTATCTTTAGTGATCACTGCTTCCAGCTGGCTCTTTACAACGAAAGAACTGATCAGGACATAACCTTGGTCCAGAGCCATCTAAGTGCCACCCTGAATTTATAACAGCACCAGTACAGGAAAATGTCAGCATAAACACTGGGACAGGACCCTTGAATCCATAGCAAGGATGCTTCCAATGAAATTGTTTCTTCAGTGAATAAATTCTAATCTGAATTTAAAAATAGGTATGGTTTCAGGCTAAAATTTTTGTAGCTTCAAATAATGTAATTTTCAGTTTATACATTAAAAAAATAGTTCTGAATGAGTATATGTATGACTGAAAACACAGTTCTAAGATAAAACACACACAGAACAATGTATTTTCTGAATAAGCTCTAAGGGGGCAGGAGAGGAAGCATCTTTCTACTAACATGAAACATAACAATTATGCTTGTTTCTTACCTGTTTTTTCTATGAAAAGCTGGTAAAAGTGTTTATCAAGCTCCCTCTCAGCTAGCATCAAAAGCATGAAGTGACTAGGTCCAGAGTCTCCCACATGCATTTAATCCTTGTCTCATCCTCTTCTACTGGAAATCTTTGACCATAACAAGAGTCCGGACACCTCTATAACTATAAAATATAAAAGAAATACCTGGGCCCCCCAACAGTGTCCTCTTCAAACAGATACCAGAGAGATGCTCACAGTTATGCCATGCCTATGCAGATAAATGTTGGTTAAACATGAAACTGTCATCCGGTGGAAGAATTAAGATAGAAATTTGCATTTTAAACATTTCCAGTCTAAAATAAGGTCTTACAGAGTTCCTCAATAACAGAATCTCCTACACTAAATAAAATAACCCTTCTGATTAACTATCAGCATGATATATTATGTACATGCGTAGTATGTACATAGTCTGCGCAGGATGACACAGCCAGTCAGAACGAAGGACCAATCTCTCCGGTGAAATGCTTGATGTATAGTCAACAGGAGCACCATGTAGTGGAAGAAGTTTGGTCAAAATACCATTGACCATTGAACTAAACTAATCTACATTCCCATAGGCTTGGTATGAGCATTAAATAGTTTACTAGGCAGTTTTAAAATCCCAATTCACAGAATTGAATGTTTGAAGTCAAAAGGGACCTATGAAGATTATCTTGTGCAACTTCCTGTTCAGGCAGTCACTTAAAAGCAGGCTGCCCAGGACCACCTTCAGGTGACTTCTATTTATCTCTAAAGATGGAGATTCCACAGCCTCTGCTCCACTTGCTCAACCTCACAATTGAAAAAAAGAAAAAAGAAAAAAAATGTAAAGTGTCTCCTTATATTCAGAGGTCTGTACTAACAATGTCTATCAACATGATTACTCTTCTTAATAAAGAGTTTTCCAAGGACACTAGAATTTCAGCAGGAAAAATAAAATCTGAAAGCTCTTCTCTTAAACCAAATCTACTGGGACATGCTGTTGACATGTAACAAAGAAATAGTAAAATAAAAATCAGAAGTTCAGAAGACCAACATTTGCATGGCCAACAACTACATCACTTTAAGTGATCTGAATATGCAGAAGGAATGTTTGTAAGTGTTCAAATCCCAAGATAACCATTTTGGAACACAGCCCATGTTAACATGCTTTAATTTAAAATGCTGCACGTCCACCAACTGTTTAAAGTACATTTGTGTTGGCCAGACTTAAGGAAGAATTTATTCACAACTGTATAACATTGTAAAGCTGATATAAGTTCTACAAGTCTTGGATTATGATAAAAATCCACACACATTGATTCTTTAATCCTTTTCATCTGGTATGATAAGTTGATAAAAAAAATTATAAGCTTTCTATCTATAACCACAAAAAGTGTTAGAAATTGCTGTATCTGTAGCTACTTGCAAATTTTGCATTTTTCAGCTAGGACACTAAAAAGGTGGAATAGCTTTACAAAGTATTTATAGCCTAGTTTAAAGACAGGTCTTCCAATTCCCTCACACCAACTCTTCTATCTATAATCTGTATCTCCTTAATGGAGTTAGGTTTCTATCTTTTTCACTAATCAACACCAACAAGAAATTAGGCACAAGGTCTTGCCTGACTATGAAGTCACATAGTCCTTCACTAGTTTGATTATCTATGAAAAAGTTATGATGGAGGTAAACTAGAAAAGATTTAATGAAATCTAGGTTTGAAAAGAGTATTTGCATTAGCAGTATGTACTAATTTAATTTGGTATCGTATTTGCCTCATGTACTTAATGCATTTAGGAAGACATTAAGAAAAAACAGTCCTTGTAAACTACTTATAATTCTCATTGTAAGCCTTTCCACAATTCAACTGAAAGCTAAGATAAACCTATGCCAAAACGACTTCTAGCAGAAACTAACCTCAAGTTTTTCATACCAAGCATTTTATCAGTTTGAGTAGAATTACAGGCAGTTCAATCTAACCTTCTGTTTTCTATTACTTATCAGAGAAAAGCTACAAGTGACTGAGTACGTCTGAATCCCAAAGAACTAGAAGAGTGTATCCACATACGAAATCCCAAGAAGGTGTCTTTCACAGAAGGACATTTGATTTCATCAATATAAAAAAAATACAGAACACGTGACAACATTTCCTTCAATACTGAGATATATCCTAATCATAGAAGACTTCAAGTATTAGAAAAGAATGAACCACCTGCTTTAGGAAACACACCTGTATTACAGGATCTCAACCTCGTTCGCTTTCTGTAGGGAACTGAAGTCACTCCTGCAGCATTGAAAAGAGAACATTGTCAGCTTTAAGAATCTATCTGAATCACATTTTGTAGTCACAGAAACACAGCATTTTTCTTTTCTTTTTTTAATCATTTAGACTAATTTGACCCTATAGTATTAATCTGCAAAATCTGTTACAATTTCATCTGTACTGCATTATCACAGTACTACTATGCTTCCCCTTCCTATCTTGGGCCAATGCTGTCCTTTTATCAGATGGCACATAGCATTGCCATTTGCATAAATGGTCCTTGTATCTCAGATAACACTCCTCCACCATTCTCTTTTAAACACTCAGGTGTTTTCTTTTTCTGCTTCAATAGTCATAAACTTTTCCTCATTTTCAAAACACTTGTCTATTTTACTTTCTTCATCCACCACACATCCCAATAGAGTTTAATATGCTTTGATGCCAGCTTCTCACATACCAAATACATTTTTTTTTCCCTTTAAGCTATCATCTTGATTATCAGAGTAACACTAGCTAGTTCAGGTTTTTCTACCCCAAAATTCAGTATCATTAGGGTTTCTTAGAACTGCAAGAGCAATCAAGAGGGTGGAAGTTACTGATAAACTTCTGTGCAGCAAACCATGAAAATGCATTAAATTTCAGTTTCCTGAGGATTTTCATGTGCTTTGTAACTTGTACAACAGGTCTTTTCCAGCATTCTGCCACTACAGCTCAAAGGAAGCATACAAAGCATCACTGGGGAAAAAAAAAAAAAATCAAGACTCAGAAGGCACTGGTATTATAAACCACTTTCCTGGGACAGCGTAAGATGCTCACCTTAATGAAAATAATAATCATAATCTTTCCAAATATGGAAGTATCATTGCATTCCTGTTAAAAACAAGAACAAAACATGATTTTACAAGAAAGCTAAAATTTTATTTTAAACATAAAGTTGAATCCATTTAGTAATGCAACAGAACTCCAAGCATGCAAAATATGTGCTCCACAGATGAAGTTATAAAGACTATACATAGTCACATGAAAACCAGAAAAATTTACAGATTAAAAAATTACTTATATTATTGTAAACTAACCTCTAAGTTGGTTCTTGAGCAACACACAGAGTAACTAATTACTGCATTCTGTTCCTTTTATAACCATAAAGAGTCTCCCAAAATTCCATTTAATTATCTTTATTTATTGCTAAAACAATATTTGGATAACACAAATATCAACACAGTGTACTTCAAAGATCAACCATTCACTCATTTGAGAGTATACTAGCTGAAGAATGAGTACTATTACCTAGTGCAAAATTTAGGATCATGTATTTGAATTGGAGTGGTTTCTTCAACAGATTAAACTTAAAGCTTTACATCACTGAAATAAAATTTCCTAGTTAAGCTTTATCAGATGAAAAATTACTAGGTTAATTAACTCTGGAGAAAGTATTGACATCATGACCAAGACTAGTTCCATATTCCAAAAGTGCATTCTTAAAGCAAAAGCTGTGCCTGGCTTACTAAAGCTTACATGCCTTTTATGCATACTCATTTAAAAAATCTCAGAAAGAAGTTCCCTCAACTATCCCCCAGAAGACCAAACAGGGAAAAAAATTCCCTCAATACTGATGTGATGGTTCCTAAATGGACCAAAGCTTATCACACAACTCACTTCTATTCCAGCACCATTATTTTGTTTCCTTTTCATTTTACGTTGGTTTTAAAGCATCTTTTTCTCTCAATGGAGTAATCAAAAGCAAAAAGTTAGCCTCAGGTAAGAAAACAACACAAAGTCAACTCAGCTTTATCATGAATAGCATAGTACCAGCACAATGCTGAATTAAATGCGTTCACCTCCATGAGGGTCAATCTCACCTTTGCAGTGCTGACTAATAGTCAGAACTCTTTAATATTTCCATATGTCGACTCTCATTTTTTTTTGACTAAAGTAAGAAATTATCTATTTGAGGAAGCATTGTAAGAGGCAGGAGAGAAAAACTACCACATCCCTCTATGCAGTCATATATTTCACCTTTATTATAGGAAAACCTAGATCTTAAGTATCTACGACACAATATTTCCTCTTTAATATTTGTTGGCATCTCCATTAAGCTGTGTACTTGCACATCTACTGCTCCTCCACCTTAAAAAGGAGCAGAATTTCACCAAGGGGTAGTACATATACAGAAAGTCCCAGGGTAATACCAGTCTTTAGACATTGCTGCAATTAATTCTAACTGAAATCTTCAACTGAATGTGAAAGACCTATTCTGGAAGACTATGCCAAATAAATCCTATGTTATTAATATAAGCCCCACTCTATGGCAATGTATTTCACAAAGTGTGGTGACCTAACTAACATGATGTACTCGTCTTGTGAATGGGCAGAATTAGGGCTGAGAAGAGCTCAAGCTACTGAGGAATCCATGATCAAGAAGTAATTGAAAGCAAGTGTTTTATGTACTGAAAATCTTCACAAGATTACAGAAACATAAAAGTACATGTAATAAGGTCCAGCACATTAAAAAAAAAAAAAAAAAAAGGCAGCACTAATCTCCAAAAACTGCAAGGAATAAGTAGGGTAGGATGAAAAAAAAAAATTAGTACTGGACATCCTCACCACTTCATGTTGCCTCCCTAAGCTTCAATTACAGAAAATTGCAGGTGTTACTTAACACTGAAGTGCCTCTGTTTTAGGACAGAATGTCTGAAAGGCAGTATAGCTTTAGTTCTGCTTTTGAAAATGTTCTACAGAATAGCTAGAGATTTCCTTGTAACTAAAAGAAAAATAAAGCGGCAAGAGTTGCCATGGCACACTCAAAACCAGCTGTAAACAAAATCCCAAAGTACTTCCCAGACAATTTGATGTACAAATGAACTCTCTTTCCTACTATCTTATCCTTTCAGGATTAACATTGGTACAGCTTGTATGAGCTGGCTGCAGAAGTCCAGTGCAATTTGAAGAATAACCTCATATTCTTGCCCCAAGAAACATGCCTTCTGTGTTATTTCAGTCCAACCTTAGTACATTGAGCTTCTATCCTTTCATCATGCCCAGTAAGTTTTATTTGCTAGTGGAAAAAAAAGAAGAAAAGCCAGAATTATAAATTACCATTTTCCTATCTCAAGGAAGGTGTTGCTTTTTTTTAATTCACTCTATCCTATAGGCAAAGCTGTCTAAATCAGGGTACAAAAAAAAGTCAGAAGGCTCCCTCACCAAATGCTGCTTCAGCAGCAGCTAAAAGCATCTGTATGAAAACTTTTCTTGGCCTTGCAATACCTTTCACACACACAAAATATTCTCATAATCTCACTTGCACATGCTCTTCAGAACCACTGCCTTTGTAACTTGCATGAGAGTTAGTACACTGCTTTTGTCCCTCTGGAACGCCCCAAGATCACGAGAGGACCAAGTAAGAGGACTCTCTACTGCACTGACACAAGCCCAGTGAAGGCATTAAGACATAAAAAAACCCATCTACACTTAAAAAATAACCTTAGAAAAAAGAAATGGAAGGACAGAAGCCTGATCTGCTCACATTCCAGCACTGCTGGCAGGTAGAGCACAAACAGGCTGCACAAGTACACCGGGCTATCTACTAAGCCATTTAGTGGAGTACCAGATCACTGTGCATATGCTCAGGCATGTGGATTACCATGTGTTCAAGTGCCTCCACACTACAATCTGGTTGCTGGCTCACTGTCAGCACGAACAAAACATTCACTGAATTGTAGCTTCAGAGCCTCTCCCTAGACCTACCCAGTCCACCTGACCCTTCCTCATTTTTGGTCTATTCTGCTATTCTGTACTTCAAAGTGGCCTGGGGCTACAAGAAATCCCAACAACAGAACACACTTCATAGGCTGATGGTTTTATTTTTGATTGGTGCTTTATCTTTTCCCACACCCCTTAAACACAATAAAAGTATCTCACCTGTAGCTAAAAAGAAATGACCTCTCAAAAATCCCACTACCTGTCCAAATGTAGAATTGTTCTTTACTAACCAACAAATAGCAAGCTTTATTATGAACAACACATGTTACATTAATAGCCTAGCCCCCACTTCAGCAGTGGTTAAGTTTAAGGCAGCAGTTAAAGCAGGAGAGGGGACAAATCTTGTATACAGGACAGAAAACAGCATTTTCTTTATCCAACCTCCTCAATACCCAAAACTGCAAGTCAAAGCCATTCAGCGTAATAAAGCTGTATCACAAAGAATAATACAGGTACTAATCAACCAATTTGCTGCTTGATAAGCTAGGCTACAATAATAAATATTCAAGCAGTTTAAAACTTGCATAATAGGGACAGAACTGGATGTGGAAAGCATGAACGCAACAAAACAATCCAGTTAAAAAACTCTGCAATCCACCATCCTCATAGGAGAATTCTAGACCATGCAACCAAAACTGGACACAAAAATTCCTTTACAGAAGTATAGCTGATTATCTAGTAATTATGTGGTAACATTATTAGTATAATACAATATCTATAGGACACTCATGCCAAATATTACACAATGTCTTGCTAAGAACACGATGTTCCCTTTTAACATAGGCCAACCACAGCAACCCTATATAAAACACTACAGTTGATCTAGACTAGTGATAATTTACCTGTTCTACTGGCTAGTGGTAATCTACGTGCTTTTAAATCAGTCCAAAAATCCCACCCCACAGTAACTTGTTCATGTGTTTACAATATAAAAAATTTTTTAAAGGTGGGTTTTTTTCCTAAAGAATATTCTAATATTGTAAAGATGTAAGAGAAATAGGAGTGTGGCAAGAACTCAAGCAAAAGAAAATTGATTTATCAGTCTGTATCTAAAGCAAACACTTCCTGGTCATAATAAAATCTGAGGCAGAAGAAAAATCCAGAACTCATACTTCAAGTCAGATACCCCATTTCATTCTATTCTCATACTATATCTAAACGCCATCAAAATCTCAGTTTAATAAAAAAACATGATTCTTCATAAACTGACTACCATAAAAAACATAGTGTCCAGAGACAAGCTTAACTAGTTTTGTTTGATAAACTGAGTTGTTACATACTTTAAACATATGCCTAGGGCAGAGGTAGGTAGTGGGCAAGTAAGATACTATGCCAAAAACATTCTGGACCTAAATTAAGCTAAGCTGCTCTTTACTAATTCATAGCACAGGCCAGGCCACACTCTCACTGAACAGAGTTGGGACACTTAAGCCCACTATCCAGCTAATGTATTCTCCCTTCTGTCTTGAAATAAACTACCTTAAGGGTACTAATTCCCCCCCCCGCCAAGTCCCTCTCTTTTCCATCATGTTTTACTAGAGAGGTAAGCAACCTCCACAGTCCAGCACAAGGCCTTCACACTTTAAGACAGCGCCAATCATGTGGCTAAGAGCAAGCCTTGGATGAAGCAAGGACATGGTCCGTTTCTCCAGTGAAGCTCCCTCACTTTGCAGAAATAATGCAAGTTGCAGTAATAAAGGGCAAAGAAGAAAGATCACAAGAACGTGCAAAGACATGCAAGCATAAGCAAAAAGGAGCTTGATGTTACAGTACAATACAACAGTGTGGGCACTCTCCCCAACATGAATCAAATTCTAAGCCCTGCTCCCAAATTTTGTATTCTAGAGCTGCTGTGTAAAGCCCATAAACAGCTCTGTGCCCGAGGCTGAGGAGATGAAGGACACACACACACACACGAGCACCCTAGAAGGTAGACCAAGTTTAATGCCCTCAGACCATCTAGTATACAATAGGATGCATTTATGAAATGGGGCCACACCTTACAGGCCTTAGCTGTCAACTTGACATCTTGAAGTTTTATCAACAATGCTACATTACTGAAAGTAAACATTTGCATTCAGGTTGATAGTCCTCATGGCTGTCGTTGCAATATAAGCAGTTCTGATGAATGCTGACTAACAGTAACAAATTCTGTGTTTAATCAACACTGGCAACTTGAAAGTTTCTCACTGTACTGTATCACTTTTGACTTGAACAGACAATATTACCTCTAGAGTTATTACAGAATTTTCACCTTTTCCCATTTACTTTTAAATACATAAGTGGTAGCTATTTGATCTCAGATGTACAAGGCTGTAAGCCTCAGTCTTACATTCAGAAAAAAAGACTGACATCTCATAGCCTAACACCAAACCCAACATGTTTCTTCAGAATCCTTCACACGCACTGTCTCAGCAAAATCACTGTTTCAATGGAATACAATTTCAAACCGTTTCAAGTATCTAACACTGATCTTGGGCAGCTTTCTAAGCTAATGTGGTGCTCAGAGAAATGCTGTAACCTTTTCTAACCTATCATAAAAAATCAGTTGTGAAGTGTCAGTGTAACCACACTGCTCATCTATTTGCATGAAACTGTACTTACATAAACCGTTTTGTAATCACGCATGTAATAGCATGCAACTCATGTCAACAGCAACACAAACACACGGTCTCAAGGAACAAAGTGTCCTTGCAACTATAGGCAACACAACAAAGGAATTCACAGCACCTGTTGCCTAATCTACCTGTAGCTCACGCAAGTCGGCAGCGCGCTGAGATTCTGTAACTTGCTACCACGCCATTCCTCACGTGAAAAAAAAAGCTACCCAGACAGACGCCTACAGCACTGTCCCCCCACAGCGGGGTGGCGGAGCACATAGGTTCTGGCTGACCGGGCCGGACCCCGTGTGCTCCGTGTTCCTTTGCTCGGTCCAAGCCCCGACGATGACCTTTCACACATTCGCGGCCACAGCCCGCGCCCCACTACCACGGCCGCCAGGGCGGAGCCCCAGGGCAGCACTGAGAAACCAGCCGCGACGGAGACACTTGGCCCCTCGCCGGCCCCGGGGCGGAGGAATCACAGCTGCCTTATTGCGCTCCTCCTTCTTCTCCACACCAGCCGCAATACTGTTCCCTCCCGCTCTAAGGCGGGGGCAACCTCCGCCCCTCGCAGACTCCAGCTGCCGCTCCGACCCAAGCCGGGGCGAGGAGTCAGTCCGTGCCTCACACCCCCTGTCGCTACTCCATTCCAGTTCAAGAAGGGCGCGCGCTGTGCCACGGTCACCCCGGAGTCCCCCACTCCGTGACCCCGACAGAGAAGGTAATCAACACCGCCACCCTTTCCTCGGCTACTGTCTGAGAAGGGGATGGCCGTAGTACAGCAGCGTCTCAGAGTCCACAGCCCGAGTTAGGGCAGAAGGCATATCTCTATACCCCGCGCCCAGCTGCCCCCTTTCCAGCCCAAAATGGGCGAATGCGGTCTCACACCCACTCCCGAGACTCCCACCCCGCGCCCCGGCCCCTTCCGTCAGCGCCCCTTTCCCCCGTTGTGGTCTGAGATGGCGGGGTGTGTCACAGCCGACCCCCTAGTCCGAAGGGATACCCATTCGCCCTTTGCCTGGTGGGAGTTTCGGGCCGGACCCCCGCGGCACCGCCCGCCCCGTCCTGTCTCCTCGGCAACGGGAGAGCCCCAGTGCGCGGGGGTTACGTAACCTCGGCCCAGCGGGCGCGGGAGGAGGGGAGAGCCCCTCTGCCCCCCGCCGCTGCCCGCCGCCTCCTCCGTCCACCACCCACCTGCCCAAGAGACACCCAGAGCGCCAGCTGCTCGCGGAGAGAGCGCCCAGCAGATCCCGACTCACCGCGCACACCACGTCCACCCAGCCCGGCGCAGCCCGGCACCGACTTCATACAGGCAGAAACGTGACTGAGCGCAGAGAGCCCGCCCCGCCCGCGCGGCCATTGGCTGTAAACGCGTGACGCCAGCAGGGGACAGAGGCGGGGGCGGGCGGCGCGCCTCTCCCATTGGCGGAGCCGGACGCCGCTCATTTTACATAAGCCTCACGTGTGGCACCATGTTTCCACCGGCAGCCACGATCGTCTCCGAGCCTGCCCCTCCCCCTCTCCCACCTTCCCTGTCGCGGACGCGTCTCTGCGAGCCTACCGCAGCACTCGCAGCCGGTGCCGGGTTATCACGGTGCCTCACACCCCTGCTGCGCCGCTTCTCTGCGCCTTTGCTAACCCTCCGCCGCCGAACCGAAGGGCCAAGGAGGGCCGAGGT
>VWZI01004349.1:1277851-1405258 GCA_013396835.1 Psilopogon haemacephalus
GGCCGCCAGTGGCCTGGGCGCGCGCTCGGTGTCGCTGAGAGGCAGAGCGAAAAGGCGGCACGCGCAGCTCGGCAGCGACGCACAGGGCTGTCAGCCGCCTGGCCAGCGAGGGACAGCTGGGCCGCCCGCCGAGCGCGACTCGAAGCGGATCAGGAAGAGCTCCGGCCCTTCGGCAGCAAAAGGCCGCGCTGAAAGAGCCTCCCGTGCGCCGCAGCTAACGGCACGCCGGAGGGGAAAGAGAAGTCTAATCCAGCCGGGAGAGCCTGACGCTCCCGTTGAGACAATGTGGATGCGTTGCTTGCAGTGTGGAGACAGCAGCCGAAGCCTTCAGAGATGCCCTACCCGGGCCAGCCAATAGCCTGCCGGGGGCTCGGTTAGCTTACATAAGGGAGAAGCTCCCATATTTCGTTTCGTAGGTGCTGCCACCCGTGTTGGGTGCACGCCCTGAAGTTTCGAAACAGGCCTCCTGTAGCGTTCAGTAGTTGCTGGGTCACAAACCAAAGTGCAGGGCTAGAGAGCGTAAAGCACCTTTCTCCGGCATCATCCAGTTAGCATCAGTTTGAACAACTACAAAAATCGTTAAGAGTTTCCAAGGCATTGCCTGTTCTCTTGTGGATAACTCGTTCCTGGTACACTTCTTTATGTTTCCCTTCCAAATGTATAAGGAAGAAGTTTGCACATTTGTTAGAAAAAAAATCGTTGCCTCTTCTATTTAGACAAAATTTTTGGAAAGTGTTAACATTTCCCATCTTACATTTAAAAAGAAAACTAAAGAACACTTGAATCATAAATCATACAGCTTTTTGCTCAGGCCCCTGCAACCGGCCTAAAGTGTGGTGAAAAGATGAGGTTTGATTTGCCACAGTTCAGGTGTGAGATTATCCAGTGTTAAACAGTCCAACATCTTGAGTGGCACAGCTCTAGTCACATGTTCCAAGGTTATATTCTGATACATTCTGAACGCCATTTATCTTCAAAGTCATATGAGGCTGTGGACAGAAGGAACAGTGGACGTGCCAAAGTTCCGTCAGTCTTCATGTGAGCACATCAAGTCTGACATAACATTTTCACGCTGACTGCATACATGCAATTGCACCATAGGATGCAGCACAGTACAGAGCCAGCCAGGCTTCCACTGTTTATCTGCAAAATGAGGTTAATGCTGCTTCCCTCCCTCACTGTGGTGTTAAGGGTAAGTCCATTAGGTCCAGTGATATTTAAGCTATGACTGTTACAGAAACAGCCTGTGAATAAAGTACTACGGAGTATTTAACTCCTGGAGAGGAAAGGGGGTGGGCAGCGGAAGCATTAGGACCAGATTCTGCAACTGGATTTGTTGCAATGCACAAGTCAGCTTATCAGGATGCCATTCTTAGTTCACTTTTCTCCAGGGAGTCTAATTTAAAGACTAATCCTAATTAGATATTCTCTGCATAGTTTGATCAACTTACTGATGCTGTTAGGACTTCACACCAAAATATGATCTTTTTGGTTACGATTGATTGGGTTGGAGTGACATAGAATGACATTCTTAGTTTCTGTGGGATGTTGTTTTTTAATGTATATGCCAAAAAAAACCCTGTGGCTGGCTGCATGCTAAGGGTAATACCTCTTACCACAGATTTGCAGTAAGGCACTTCAATCAAGGCAAAACAGTGAGGTCCTCCCTGCCCTGAGTGCAAAAACGAGGGGCTGGAGACAGGTATGGCACTGCACCAGAACTGAATGAGTTTCCAGAAGAAAAAGGACAGGAGACACATTCATTGCTGGAGCAGAGCATGCCAGTTCTAGCAGGCAAACAGTAATCACCACCACCAGAAATAGCCAGTAGCTTTTCCATCCTAGTAACTACTAGAGGCATTACTAGACTCCAGCTTATTTTAAAGGGATACTAAACCATTATTTTGGTCAGGCTTACAGGAATCATTTTAAGTTCTATTCCTGCTACCTTTTAGCCCTTATAACTTTCTATTGAATTTGCCAAAAACTGTGGGAAACATTTATATTTTAAATTTGATTGTGCATTTTGACCTGGTTCAGTCCAAAATTTTTCTGATGTGCTACCTTTGCTGAAAATTCCAGTGATGTGTATAGATCCAGGTCATTCCAAGCAACAGTAGTATGGGATAACAAGAATGCAGACACATGGCTCCTAGAGGGATGAACATTGCAACTGGCTCAGTGGCTCATCTGCTGAGAAACAAAGCAAAAGGAAGTGGCTGCAAAATGCTACAGGACAAAATTGCTTGTTTTGATTTTTAAGGTCACTCTACACATTAAGTAGCTACTACTTGTTACTAGGTGCCCTTGTAAGTAAGGGTTTTAGCAGTATGCCTAAAATAGGTTTGTGTGTGATTAGACAAAAAAAAAAAAAAAAGATTGTAGCAAAAACATTAAGGTAATTGTGGAAATTTTACCAGCTTCATAGATTTTATTTTGTATTCAGTTGTGACTCTTGGAGCACGATGAGAACAAATCATTTGAATATAAGGCAAGCCCTTTACTGCATCTGTTTCATCATATCACACACCACATCTCATACTAACGTTCATCTGAAGTGGCTGTTGGTCAGTGAGGTGAAACACTGTCGTGCTTTACATTGAACCTAGCTCCCCCATTTGGTTTTAGAAGGCAAATATCAATCTGTATCAAACACCATGGATGATAACAGCCCTTCCTAAGTAGGGTCTATCCATAAGCAAGCAGGTTTGGGCCTTGCTATTTGCTTGTAACTACACAACTAGCACTGCTCAGATTGCATTGCTGTTACAGCATGGCCATATGCTGTTGAAGCTCTTCCCTGCTTTGATTTTTTCCAGCTAAATACCTTTCTGAAATCATAAAAGATTGTTCCTTTTTTTAAAAAAGGAAAGATTTTACATGGAAAACAAAGTTATTTAGAAAGGGCTTTTTAATTGAAACCTCTACTGCTTCTTTCACTTTCTAATATTATCAAAACTTCACATATGCACACAAGATCACAGAGATGGTCAGGGTTGGAAGTGTTTGCTTGGACTTGCTACTGTCAAAAAACTTAGGGTTTATATTTTTCAAGTAACTGTGCACCCCTATACACTTGTCTGTTTGCAGAAGTTATCTGATGCAAGTTATGTCACAGCACTAATAGAACTGTATAGTGTTTAAAAAAAATACTAAAATTAATCAATATGTTTCAGCTGGAGCCCACATCTAGTTCTTCATTTCCTAAGTCTAATTACTCATCATTTACAATGACGCTGACAGTCACTGATTCTTGCAAAGATCCGGAAAGGTTTTTTTGCTAATGAGCAAAAGGCGTCACTGTTACTGTTGGTGCAGACAAAGGACAAGGGAAGGAAAAAACCCAATTTCCTCATTACCAGTGAATATATGGGCAAGTTTTTTTAAAGGCATTATGAAGTGTAGGAACAAACTTTAGCAAGAATAAATATAGCAATATCCATAGAGTCTTGAAAACTCTTTCATTAAAATATAAAGGAAAACAAGAAACGTGATAAAGACCTCCAGTTTAAGCAGCACATTGAGTTCAGGTTCTGCTGGCAACTTCAGTGCAATTTTGTACCAGATATGTATAGAAGTGACACATAAAGGAGTTCTAAATTGTTCTGTTTTAAAACAATTAGAAGGATACAAATGACTAGAAGGGGCTGTCTCTCATCAGTGTGACTACATGTGCTGATCCTCAAGTCCATTGCTGTGATTTCAGAAGCAAAATACATCTCTGACCACTTTGGGTCTGCTGTTCATTAGCAACTCATCTTCTGCAGCATGGATAGGGCATGGGAAAGCTCTTTCACAGCCAACAAGACTACAGAAAAACATTTCCACAGCTCTTGATACCTGGGGCACACTACTTCCTAGATTAAATGTGGCCTCACAGCAGATCTCCTTGAGACAACTGGATTCCTCAACACACACCTAAGCAGCCATGCCTGTGAGCTGATGCTGGGCCTTTAAAGACTATCCCAACCCTTGACTCCCCAGAACCACTGATTCCAGTGCACACTGCTAGTGTTTATTTAAATGGGTTTACACTCTGTATTTGCTGACCAATTTACTCACATCCACTCCATTTATGATCTCCTTTTGGACCTGTTTTGTAAGAAACTGTTACTAGTCTCTTAGAAAAATGGAGTGAGATGCACACCTTTCTTAAAAATAGTGTAAGGACAGAGAGACAGGATTTGGGTTCTGGTTTCCTCACCAGTGAGCATTATTGTTATTTTATAGCAATTGCATAAAATATTGGGCTAGGTTTCAACACGGGATTGGAGTTGTTTCCAGGTTGGCTTTCTTGTTTCCAGGTTGGCTTCCAGTTGTGCTGTTCTTAACTACTAGGAATCTAAAGACACACTTATTCCTTAACTTTTTCTCAATTTTAAGAAACAGATTCTACCATTACAGAGTATAACAGAAATATTTGTAAGAGATTGGATACTAAGTAGCACACTAGCTAGAATCTGTTCCAACACTCTTACTGTTCTCCTCATTGCAGTCGTAAGCATAACTTAAACCAGACAATCAGACATTCCTTCTACTAAGAATACTAATTATAGATCAGTGATTTAGAGTTGGTGAGGAAGGAAGAGCCAAATCTTAAATGAGAAAGAGCCTCTTTCCCATATGATTCCGAAGAGTGTCTCTTAATTAAAAACACTTCATTTTTCAGATTGAGTTTCCCATTATCGTTCTGTGTTAATTAGCTCTAGTTCACACATGAGCCATTTTGAGCTGAGCATTGCTGCTGCTGAAGTCAGTGGACACTTGGCTTTGTTTTCCGGGACAGGGTGTAGGCTGGCTGACCAAGCTTGCTTCAGGAACAGAACCCTGACATACCTGGCCACACTACTGGGAAACAGGATTTTAATAAGGCTTTCAGGCACTGCAGAAATCCCTGGGTAGACTGCATCAATTCAAGATATTTCAGTAATAAAGTTTCATAGATTGTAGCCATAAATAAAGGCGAACTTTCTGGTAATCAATCATAAATTATTTTATTTTATATATAAATTGTAATAAATAAAAAGATAAAATATCTCACTTTGCGCTCTGTCATGAATCCATAGCACCAAGGAGTGAGGGATTACTACAAATTCTGTTAGAATTAAAATGTCTTTGGGAACTTGCCCTAAAGAAGGTGGTAACTGAAACAGAGGGCGGAAATCTTTCCCATAATTATGGATTATTTGATGTTTAATTGGTATGAGTTAATTACACCTCTTTCTTCAGGGCAGTTCTAGGGAGACTCTCCTCATCCACCTGGTTTCCCAGGTATATATTTTCTCAAAATAGCCTTGGGACTTCTTCCTCTCACATTTGTAGACCTTGGCCAATAAATTCGAAATTACTAGGTGGATGGTGAGAGGTAAGCAAACAGACAGGATCAAAATGATCACATGAAACTGATTTACACGGGAAACACTACAATATAGTACTCATTTTCATCAGGAGGCACATTTTATCCACTTGTAACATGATACTGTTAGTGGTAGAAGAACTTTGAAATATGTTGCTTCTGTTGTGTAACTACACAATACAAGAAATTAAACCCACAGTTTAATTCAGTTACAATGGGAAAAAAACCTTTACATTCCTTTAATGAGAAGTTAAAGGGCATAAAAAGGAATCAGAAATTAGGAATCTTAAACAACATTAGTTAATTGTTGCTCATTGGAGGAAAGGCTCCTATGATCTTAAAGTGCTCTGTTACAGTAAAGCTAAGGAAATATGTCTGAGAAAAAAAGAGGTAGTTAAAGCAGAATTAAAAGATAGAATGAAATCTTACCTTCACAAAAAAAGCAGAACTATGTGATATGCCTCCTGCAGGCAATTATAAAAATGCTCTAGGGCTCATGGTTTCCTAGGTAGAAAAGTGGGTAAGCATCAGGATTTTTTTTTTCCTAGTGGGTCTGAAAAACATCCAGATGCCTTTCAGCCCTTTGATCAGTCTGGATAATTTACAACAACTATTTTGTGTTCCCAGCCAGGCTCTTTCACAGTCCATTGCTAACCACCTATTGTTGTTAATAATGCTGGCTGCATTTAACACTGAAGAAAGTAATGCTTAGTTAAGGAGTCTGATTCCTTTGATGCAGTAATACCATTCTTACTCTTTTTAAAATTAATACAGTGCAAGGAAAACAGTGACTTGGGGCAAACTTTGAATACAACTGCATTGTAGAGACAGCCTATGAAAGCATAGTCAAGCCAGCTTTTAAATAGTAGAAACTCCCTGGACAAGTACAGAGCTGAGCGGGGATGCAGATCTCACCCAGGGAGCTCTGTCTGTACCGTGGCATTTAGCCCATTATGCTGCAGCGTTCCTCCAGCTGATTAGAACAAAGCAGGTTTGGGCAGGTTGCCCTTGCAGCTGGTATCTTCCTCAGTGATGGTACTTAACAAGTTTGCTGAACTATTTCCGTATGTATTCTCCTGCTCATTGGACTGTCAGAAAGAAAAGCTGTGTACCTTTGTTACTTTGCATATGGGGTTCACTAGGAAGATCTACCTAGCTCGTGTTAGGAGTGCTAAAAAACAATACATGTTTTACTAAACTGTCACGGTTTGTATTTAAACATTCAACTACTTCAGCTATTAACCAAAATCAGTTGTTAAGTTTATCATCTCTACTCTGAATTAATCCAATGCACATGCCCATCTTTTCTTGCAGTACAGATGACAAATTCAAGTTTCAGCAGACTTTTTTTCCCCACTGTGAGTAGATAGTGATTTACCTACTATGGTGTTTAAGCAACTTCACCAAAACTAAAACTTGATTCACTTCAAAACTAAGCCATCAGGTTGTCCTTACCTGCAAGTCAAAGAATTTACAAATCAGTCAGGGCAATTCAAGTCTTTTCACATCCTTACATCTAGGAGGAGCAAGATAAGTCTTAACACCAGCAGAATTTGAGGTCTTTCGGCCTAGTCAGTGAGGGTTCCTTTGCTATTCTTCAAAGCACTTCATAAAATTAAAAAAAAAAAAAAAGGGAGAGTTTTCAAAATTACAGATTTTATACTTCAGTGGAACCTAATAACCAATAACTTGTCATACTGTGCCTGTCTACTAAGACCTCCTGAAGCTCTAAAATGCAACTAAACTGCATTGTGTGACTAAAAGCCATTGCCTCACTGCAAAATTGATCATTAGAGCCCTGGACTCAAGTTCCTCAGAAATGGGAATTGGTGCTCAAGACCAGATACATGTCACTCGACAACATGTCATGAAGCTGTTACAAGTAACCAGGCCTATGGCAAGGGATTTGGAACTATAAAGGTCCCATCCAGTCCAAACCATTCTATGATTCTATGACTGTATGATTCTAAGTTAATTATGTAGAATCGGTCCACTACAATCAAATTGAAACAACAGAAGACCTAGTATGAGGACTAGTGTTTTGCACACTCAGAAAAGTATGCTATTGACAGGCTGTAATAGGTTAATTGGAGATGAAGCCTCAGTTTGCTTACATAAGATTTTTTTTTTGTAGTGGTTGTTGTTGGTATCAGTGGAGTTGACATTTTACATTAAAAATATTTCACATAAAGTTCAAAATTTTAGTTTACCTTGACATGTTACAATTTCTATTACCTGCTTTCTTAAAAAGAGCTTTACCAAAGTGATTATTGATATGCCACAAGGTGATGCAAAGGTATAGCAGGGATTAATTTGTTAGCTCTTTATTCAGAAAAGTGAGTGTGGAAGTGGAGCACTCTTGTGTGTGAAGTCACACAGCCAAGCCTTGATGGCTTGGTCAAACTAGACAAAAATCTTATTTGCACAACCCTGTTCTCATTTCAAGACAATTACTAGCATCATCACGGATGATTATCTCTTCTCAGCACACTGATATTTTGCATTTTTAAAGTTGTTTGTTGGGTTGTTTGGGGTTTTTTTTTGTGGGTTTGTTTGGGTTTTTTTTCCTTTTTGGTTGTTGTTGCTTTAAATCCAGTACAGAAGTGGTCATTCAATAGCACTGGTATTAGTATTGGCCTGTCAGTATCTGCTGCTAGAGGTGATATACATTGTGAAAGCTCAGATATCAGAGAAGATGTAATCATGGAGAAGCAGCTGTTTCAAACATGCTCCTGCAGCGGACTAAGTGGCATGCAAGAACATCGTGCAAAGCTGACTATAGAACTTTTTGTCCTCTATTCAGTTCTAGTTTAGTGACTTTGGTAAAACCAGTTATTAAGAAGGAAGGTAGGGAATGTTCTTAAATGAGTCATGTTTGTTCTGTGACTGTCAGACTACATCTGTAACTGGTTCAGTAGCTCTATTCAACTGGTGAGGTCATTTCCATGCAGCACATGACACAGGGAACTTTTGTATAGGCAGCTGCAGGTAACATGCTTCATACTGGCTCCCAACTGAAGATGTGTTCTGTGAAGGGACCAACAGGTACTTCTGCACATTGATGTGATCTTTTCTGATACTTGCAAGGGTACAAGAAAGACTTAAATGAGAAATTTTGAGCCTTTCTTTCTAAGACAGAGATTTATTTATATTATATACTTGCCTTTTAAACAAGAGTTGAAGTAGTTAGAGACAAATGAGACAATGTAATTAAGTCACCCAGAGCAATGGCCAACCAGAGAATGCTAGTATGTAGGAGGCAGCATCAGGTCAATGCAAAGACCTTGATGGCTTAGTTAGTATGCAGTTGTTGTGGCTAGACACAGACCTTCTCATTTCTGTTTTTGATAAAGAAAGTGAGGAACATAAGAGTTAAATGAAATTACCTGAGAAGTACAAGCTTTTGTAGACAAGAGAAAGGACAGTATTTCATTGAACACTATGAAACAGAGAACAGGTGGGATAAAGCAGGGTGAGAGAATGAGGCAGTGCCAAAACGACAAAGAAAACTGTCATTAAGTTTGAGAATGCTTAAGAAATTTGAATCCTGGGCTAAAGCAACTAATGTACATGAGAAAAAAGGTCTGAAACCCTATTAAAATGCATACCAGTCACAGCAGAATGGCTAACGTAAGGGATAGACAGTACAATTTAATCCTGTACAGACAAAATGTGACTGAAAATGCAATTTAATCCTGTACAGACAAAATGTGACCAAACTTGAGATAGAGTCTGACATTGTTAGTCTGTGTTGGCAACACTTCTGAAATAAATTAATGAAAAACTGATACATGATGCTTGGCAGTGCCCATGCTGTCACAGTACAATGCCACTTATGTCAGCTGCCACTGCTGGCCAGCTAAAATCTGAAAACATGATGTGGTTTGGGGTTTTTTTTTCCCCTTTTTTCTCCTTCTATTAAGTCAGTTTTAAAAGCAAGAGAAGAATTCTCTTTCAATATCTGTTTATTTATTTAAAATAATTAAAAGTTTAGGAAACAACCTTCTTTGTGGTACTGCAGATAGTGGTGTGCCCACTCTTGTCAACACATTCTAAGGAAGGGAATGCAGTGCTGCAATCTCTACCAAAACTCCCACAGACTCTATGATCTGTAAGGAGAAAGCAATCAGGAATAGAAGGTGCTAGCTTGGGTGGACTGAAGTTTGATTCCTCTCTCATGCCTGGATCAAACAGGAGCAGACAGGTTATACAATGAAGGACTATCTTTTAATGATTATGTGTATTTTTGCTCCTTCTCTTTTTCAGACGCATATCATGCTTATGCATGATGTCCTGTAATCTATACAAGGCTGAAGAAGAGTTCATACTGCACTTAATTATGTATTAATAATCTAACTGCCCAGAGACTATTTTTAAAATAAAATTCAAACACAGTGATAGCTATAAGACTGTTGTCTTAAAGGCATCAGAAGACACTATGTGAGAGTGAGTAAATCGACATATAGCCAAGGGAAGCTCATGATGAGCATAGCACTACTGAAATCCATCAGTTCTCCTTATACAGTCAGCTTGGCTTTCTCACTCCATAGGACTGCAGGTTCAAGGCTCAGCTGTAGAAGAAGCATGGGCTGGCTCTTCATCTAGATTAAAGAAAGGCCTTGAGGATGCTGCTTTTGCCTACAGGTTCCAAGAGATCCTCTTTGATCAACAAAGACTGGGGACAGAGCGGCTGGAGAGCAGCCAAGCAGAGAGGGACCTGGGGATGCTGGTAGAGAATAGGCTGAACATGAGCCAGCAGTGTGCCCAGGTGGCCTGGAGAGCCAATGGCATCCTGGCCTGTATCAGGAATAGTGTGGCCAGCAGGACAAGGGAAGTTATCCTTCCCCTGTACTCAGCACTGGCCAGGCCACATCTTTACTGTGTCCAGTTCTGGGCTCCTCAATTCAAGAGAGATACTGAGGTACTGGAATGTGTCCAGAGAAGGGCAACAAAGCTGGTGAGGGGCCTGGAGCACAGCCCTAAGAGGAGAGGCTGAGGGAGCTGGGGTTGTTTATCCTGGAGAAGAGGAGGCTCAGGGGTGACCTCATTGCTGTCTACAACTACCTAAAGGGAGGTTGTAGCCAGGTGGGGGTTGGTCTCCCAGGCAACCAGCAACAGAACAGGGTACACAATCCAAGTTATGGTGGTGGAGGTATAGGCTGGATATTAGGAAGGAGTTCATCACAGAGGGAGTGATTTACCATTGGAATGGGCTGCCCAGGGAGGTGGTGAAGTCACCATCCCTGGAGGTGTTCAAGAAAAGACTGGATGGAGCACTTAGTGCCATTGGATAGGGCGAGTGATAGGTTGGACTCGATGATCTTGGCGGTCTCTTCCAATCTTGCTTATTCTATTCTATGCTTTTCCCATCTAGCAGCCAACCCTAGGCATCTCAAAAACAATTGCATTTTTGACTGGTATTTGCCTTCAAAGAGAATAGAGAGGTCTGAGTCAAGAGTTTTACTTTTGGCCTATTAACACCTCAGGAAAATCCACTCAAACTTTGACACTTTTGCGTGAAACAAGACTGAAATTAAACTATAAGTTGATTGCCTGATGTAGGCAGTGTCTTTGGTCACTTAGCTATTATCTGCCCTATGAATGGAGGTAACAATTTGGATCAAATTGATTTTTGAGGATTGCTTACTATTGTTTCACTAATGAGAATTTTATTGTTCCTGAACTGTAGAGGAAGGAAAAGAGATTTTTAAAAATTAAGAGGTGGAAGACAGGATTGTTAGGATGACTGCCACGGGAGCTGTGACAAATACTAATAGAGCAGGAGAATGTTTCAGGTTTCTTTAATACAGACAACAAAATAGTTGTGCTGCCCAAAAGCATACTGCAAGCTTTTGCTTGGCCTGTCTGGTCATAAATGGAAAAAGCAGCAACTGTTTAGATATGGTCAGTCAGGATGACTGAGGATGACATGGGCTAGTCAAATTGAAAGAAAACACCAAACAAAATTGTAAGAACTATACATAGCTCCTAGATAGCAACCAGGAAGTTAGAAAGAGTTTCTAGCCAGTTTTGGAATGAAGTTCAGATTGAGTTTTCTAGAGGACTGGAGGGCGCCAGGGTGCATGTGGTTATCAAATGATGCTGAAAGCAAAACTAATCTAGACAGTTCCTGGTCATAAAGAAGACTGAGCTTTGTCACTGAAACTTGTAGCTGTCTTCAAAATTATTTGAAGGAAGGTGCAATTGGTCTTTGCAACACAGTGCACTATGATAATCCTGTGTTTCTAGGCTTCCTTTGTTTAGAAAGCTCTATGAAATGGGTTTACTTTCCCAACAACTTAAGCACTGTTAACCCCAGTTACAGTTTCAAATGCTTGTTTCTGCATCCTAGTCACAGCTAAACTAAATCACTGAATTCCGAGCTGAGAAAAGTTCTCAGCATCCCCCTAGTCATTTGACCGAATGAGAATTTGTGTTTTTCTCTCCTGTGTAGCTTTCTTGGACCATTAGGAAGGAAGTTTAACAAAGCCTGGGTTAGTGCAGGGCTATATGATGATGGTGACATGCTTGATCTATCTAGCTCTTTCAGTGCAGTCATTTTGGCTTACTACAGGTAAGTAACTACTACTGTGTGTCCCAGAGAAATGCACATTATGGCACTGGGAAGTCTTAGCAGACTCCTGGTGGGCAGGTGTTCTCTAGGCTAACACAGAGAACATGTAAATAACATGATGCAGTATTGTATATCTTCCAGTAAAAAGAATAACCTGGTAGTTACTAGATAAGTACTAGAAGGTTAATTATCAAATCCACTGGCTATGTTCAACAGATAAAAGCTGCATTATGGGCGACAGAAGGTAGAAAAGCAGACTTAGTTGCCTTTGTAAAGCAGTTCAGCTAACAGCTGTTAAATTAGCCTGTTTGGATGCTAAGGAAGAAGGCAAGGTTGTTTTTCTCTGCAAAATAATTCTAAAAGTTCCCTTACATTTTTAACAGCTGAGTGCATTTGGCACCAGCAAATTCCCATAATAAAATGTATTTAATATCTACTACATTGTGGCAGAAGCTTTGGATGATGACTGCCAGAATCACAAGTGTGTTACAAGGTTACGTTGCCCTAGATCTGAAACACCTGAAAAGGCAAAAAGAGGTGGTTTGGTGATATTCACTATCACTACCTAGTTCACTCTCATCTAGGGCTCTAGTTGTCTCAAGATTACCTGCTTTTCCCCTCAGATTACAGTTCTTGTCATGTGTAGTCATGTGAAACTTTTTTTTTTTTTTTTAATTCTAGATCTGTCAGGAACACTTTACAGCTGCTTGCTCATTCAGTTACCTCTGTGTACTTCAGCTCACAAGGCAAAATGCATAGACAATCACTTCAAAGTTAGATTTGTCTCTGAACCATCTTCTTCTGACTTTCCAAAGCACATGCAAATCTCAGAGCTCTTCACCCCAAGTAACTTAATAACCCCTAAGAAGCAGTCCTTCCTTTTGTTCCCTGAACTCACATGAATTATGCAAATCTGCTGTCTGAACAGCATGCAAAACAATACATGAGATTTTTCATGTAATCTTACTGACTACCACACCCACCTTAACCTCTCCATTACACATTATTTCGATTTAATTCGGTTTTACCATTTGCTAGAATTCTTTGTAATCTTGAAAATCAGAAATTGGGACATCTTGTTCCAACAGAACTCAGCTACCTACATAACCTAGCTAAAAGGATGTTAATGGATTATTAGTCCATTGTACTATTTTAATTTTCAGCATAAGCCTCATACAGCCTTTAATCAGTTTCCTGTGTCCTTCAGTATCACATTCACATGCACCAATCAATATAGCTCATCTTCTGTCTTTGTCCTTACTTGCTATTTCACATAGACCAGAGCATGCACTTTATCAAATCACTGGTTGCTTTTTCCTAGCTCCTCCTCATAGACTCAAACTTTCCCCAATTTATTGCCAAGTATACTAAGAGTCAACAAGGAAAAATCTGTAGTTTTACTAAAAATGAATAAATAAATAATCAATGCCATACAAGAAGGCAACTAGACATTACCTGGTTTTGGTGTGTTTGGGTAGGGAGAAGCAATTCTGTGCCCTGTAGATGGACTGACTTGATTTGCAAGTGTTTAATAACATCCCATGAAGGTGCAGAGCTACTCAAGATTTACTTTGATGCTTATATTTTTTATAGTGTAGATGTGGTCACTAGGGAGAGGAGTAAAGCAGGCTCCAACAAGCTTAATTACTCATTAGAAATACAGTTAACTGTGCCCTATTAAGCCATTACACTAGTGACCAGCTTCAGCTGTCTCCAGTTAAGGCATAAGATGATCCTGCAAGAGCCTGTGTCCCTCTCGGAAAATCCTTCTTTCTTCATTTGAAAATGGGTCCAAAGTACATGAGGTTTGCAAACTAACAGTGTCTTATGTCAATGAGTTCCCAGAGTTAACTGTGCCTTTTTAAAAGGGAAACATATGGTACCACTAACAAAGTCAAAGATAAGGTTAAATACACTTAACCCATTCTCCCATCTGCTCCTCTTCAGTTCTTTAATAGTTTTATCACTGTCTCCTTTCCCTTTTTTGTCCAGACTTCATTATTGTTTATCCAACAGAAGTGTGGGGTTTTCTTTTCTGCTAGACTTAATGTACAAAAACTTGATGTGAATTAGAAAAATCATCATTTCCAAAAGTCTTTAGCACTTAACACAGAGAGGGAATGAAAGCTGAAGCTGCTTGAGTGTCCATAAACTGTATGCACGTGGAACAGAAACTATACAAAACCCAACTTCTTAAAACAAGATTTATTGGCACAAACATACATGGTACAAATGTCTACAATATTCTTGGAAAATATATTCACCACTTAAAAAAAAAAAAAATCACTGTTCACAGCAAAGTACAGTAATACCAAACTTCGTAAGTCATCACAATTTTAGCATCAAAATGCATGCATCCATCATTTATAAGTGGAGTTCCACTGACCTCCAGGTAAAGCACTTTAACAAATTTCCTGGTCTCCACAACTTTATTTTTCCTCCCCAGGTAGCTCTAATAGGATGCAAGTGGAATGTTTTCTGCACAGGCACAAATCACAATTTCTTGCTCAGCATAGCTGAGTCTATGAGGGCAGAGATGCTGTTCTCAGCACAGGCTTTCAGATCCTTTCCAAGTGCAGTACTACACTGTCTAACACTCCTGTGTGGCCTTTAAAAGCATATGATTACAGATCTGGTCTGGAGTTTAGTTTTTAAAAGGGCAATTGAACACTTATTCCTGGTTTTTAATGTTAGAGGAATAAAATTTGACTAACTAAGAGGAAATGGGTAAAAGAAAAGTGTTTGTTTTACATTGCCATTCTGGCATCATTTGAAAGAGGGGTGACACTACTAAGGTGCCTTGTGAGGAGAAACAGTCATCTCAGTAAATCCTCTTCTTTCTTTGGTGCCAGTCTAGTAACTTAGTAGATAAGCAAGTTTTTGTCACTGACAAATGGAATGAGACTTTACCAGATGTCCTGAATTTGATCCTATGCCCATTCTCAGCTTCAGTGTCGGAGGTACAAGTTTGACATATACTGACAGCCTCAGTGTGATCAGATATGGCTTAGCTCAATGTAAATGAGGAAGAAAAGGAAGTTCTTGATATCAGTGAAACATGTGGGTTACAATTTCTTCCACTAGATCTGAATTTGACTGTAATCAGATCAGTGCATGAGAGGGGAAAAAAAAAAAAAGGCAAAACCTTACAGCACATACACATAGAAAGGTGCATACTGCACTTTCACCAACCTTGGTAGGGCAGAGAATAATCCATTGTGAAATTACAAGCCTTGAAGATTTTAAAAACTTATCAAGACAAACCCTGTGCAAGCTGATCCAGACATAAAGGTGGCTCTGCTTTAAGCAGAAGAGTGGACAAGATAAACCTCAAGTGTCCTTTCCAACATAATTTTTCCATAATTCAATGGAAAGGCTTTTCCTTTCCCGAATTAGAACATTGCACGGATTCCATATCAGACCTGGATTTAGTAAAGATGAATGACAGGGGGGTGGTGGGGGGTTGTTGTCTTAAATAGAAATTCTGTATATGCTTAAGCACATGTTGAAGTTGCTTCCACAACAGGGTATGCTTTGCTCTTCACTCTGGGATGTAGAGTGGGAAATACTCAACCCTTTGTCCATTTTAGGTTTACAGTGCTGAACTGAATAGACAGCACCTCCAGAGGCTGATTTTCTGTTAAGGCTCAAGCATAAGTCATTAAGAAAAACACTAATTAGCTGACTAGAAACTAATTTCCTGCAATGACTAAAACAAGTTTATAATAAGAGTTCATCTGTTGCTACCAAGAGAACTTCTTCTGCTGCCAAACAAAGGTTGCTCACCATAGATACTGGCTGTGTTTCATCTCTTTCATAATTGGGAATATCACTCAAATGGAAAATGCTTGTCTATATGCATAGGCACTTAATTTGGAAAGGGGGAGGAAAAAACGAATAGTTGTCAATTTAAAATGTCACCTCTACGACAGTTGGTGTTCCCCCCTCAAAAGGATGGTTTGAAGCTCCACTCTCAAGTAGGAGGTACTAATTTCTAATCTTTCAGTGGTGCTGATATACATAACATGACTAATATTTTACCATGCATGTGGCCAGGGGAGGGAGGACTTTTCATTTATAAGACAAAGTAATAATGTTTTTCATTACAATAGTGGGCTATCAGTAACACTGTATTGTGCTGACCTGTGAGTGTGTCTTAGCTACATTTAGCATTTTATTCTTAATCTGTGGAAAAAAACAAATGGAACGTAGATTGAGATTAGAATTCTGAATTAGAAAAATACATTCCTTCATCAATAAATAAGTTTAAAATCTAATTATTTGACTACATGTAGAGTTAATAAATAAATAATAGCTTAAACAATAGATAATGGTTAATAGTAATGGTTAAACCGTTTACCCATGGCCTTTAGTATACATTTGTGCTTTCGGTGAGAATCCTTTTTCTCTTTATGTTTCATGAAGGGTTGAGCTTGCATCCTTTAATACCCTGTGGCTTGCTTGTGGCACAGTAGCCATGGTGACCACAGAATTTTCAGGCCTAACTAATATTGCGGTGGCTAACGGAGAAACTGTTTGCAACCTTCCAGGTCAGTACTGTAAGTGTTAGTAGCTGAACTTCTGAAAACAATTAGGCACTGTTGCATCTACAAATTTGTGACTGCATTATATGCGCTATCTCAAAGATCAATCAATCTTACAAAGAAAACAGCAGCAGCTGTCATTATTTACTCTAAACAGCATATCAGAGAGAGAAACTTATTTCAAAGGACAGACTAAAATATTGATATCTCTTAAACCCTTTTTATTATGAAAGCTCAGCCCTGCACCATGTGTTCACACATACAGAGGAATATAATGGACTCAGCGAAGTGATTTTCCATCCTCTTCTTTGACTATTTTTTGGTGGACAAGCACAGATACTAGAGTGGAACAAGGGTAAGCAAAATAAGCGTGAGGTGTCAAAAAGACTACATTACTGGCAGACTGAAGTGTTATTACACAAAGCAGGTGTTCAGTACCTATCATTACTGCACCAAGCACTCTGGAGCCCTTAGGTGAAGTCCTCAACCACTTCTGCAGCTGACAACAGCAGCATGTCTTTGAATGGCATACTCCAAATGGTACTCTCTGGAAAAAAATACTAGATCATTCTTATTGCATATATCTCCTGCATTTTTAAGAAAAAAGGGGAAAAGAAATAAATTTGACTGCCATGTGCACTTCAATGTCCTAGCACTACTTAATTCTGACATATGAAAGGTGCTTGTATGTATAGCCACTTAATAAAAGGAACTTACTGAATGTTGGCTATATTTCACTTAAACTGTTTCCAATTTACTATCCAGTCATTATCACACTGTATTATTTGCCATTTCCTCTTGTCCATCAAAATTGATTAAATTACTACTATAAGAAATGTCAAATACATTTAACTAAAATTCCAGTGTTACAATTGAAGTATCAGCAAAAAAGCTGTCTAGCAGTCAGGAGCCATCTTTTGTATCACGTAACTCTGATCCAAATTAAGGGCCACAAGCCATATTCTGCCTCCAGGGTTCTCATCCCATCAGTGGAGGCTGGTCTGAGGATGGCAGAGCATCATAGAAAGTTCTGCTCCACTCAGGCCTGCCTTGGCTCTGATTGTGGTGAACAATAATGGCACAGCAGAAGACGGGGAGTCATCTCAGAGGGCATAAGAAAAACCTAAGTCCCAATGTGCTATATTCCGAATACACTACACTCCAAAACCAAAAAGGTTTTCTAAGAGAATGGAGAGACTTAAAAAATAATAGAGAAGCTAGACACAGTGGGAAGAGCTAAAGAATGGAGAAGCTTTTTCCTGATTATCTTTGTTGTTCTCTTTGATATTTTCTCTTTAAGAATAAGTACTTTGCCCTTTCAAACTTGCAGCACATGGCTTCTTTGGTTGAATAGAGTGTTACGTATGAACCACGACACTGTATTCATGTTTTAAACCAGTACAGGTTATGATTTTTTGCTTTGGAGAGTTAGCAGATGTGATACAGTCATGACAGAATGAGGTTACTGCAGAAATGACTCATTGTTGAATAATCAAGTGTTTACTCCACCAAAACTGCATGTAACCAGACCGCCACAGTTTTTCTTTATTGTAAAATGTAGCTTTTAAATGTCAGTGCATCAGGAAGAAAGGTAAACTCCTTGGGTGGCTCAGATCTCCTTTATGTATGTGTTTAAAGGCCTACAGTCTTCTGGTTCTCAATGGAGAAAACAAGCTCCTGAGCACATCAATGGAGCCATACATTAATGAAATAAGGAGGAGAAAAAAGCCGAAAAGGAAAACAAAATCCCTGCCTGCAGTGGAATAGAGAAGTGTTCCTGAAGGAGACTAGATGAAGAAAGAACTATTGATGTGCGGTTCTGATTTGATTGTTTCATACAACCTGGTCTAGTATCCCTCCTAAAAATAACATCACTATCTGATAAATCTTAAGCCAATCATTCCTCCAGATACAATTAATTTTTTTTTCAAACTACGTTCTCCTGCCTTTTTGATTTTCCTTTTAAAGAGGATAATTAAGTGGTGCTTGTACTTTCTGTTGCATGAAGAAACACATGCACAAATGTATCATCTAAAAAGAGGGACTCAGACCAGGTGAGAGGAAGAATCATCTGGAAACACATCTCACTCTTCTAACTACACTGGGGCCCAAAGGTTACAATCTGTTATAGGTCTAAAGTTCAAATCAGGACATGAATCCAGACCAAAGAGACTTTGTTCTCTTTGAGGCCATTCTCCAATACTCACTGTGTACACTGGGAGCAAGCCCAGTGCCATATATGGCTACAGTTTTAGCCCTCTTACCTGTTTAAAGAGCGGGAGAAACAGGGTCAAGACCTAAATTCTGGACCACAACCAAGTGCTCTCTGGTTTCTTTGTCTAGCACCATGTGCAATCAAGGCGCTATCATAAAAAAGCCTAATAGCTTATACATTCTCCCACTGAGTGCATAACCTCTCATGGAAGGGAGAAAAAATCCTTAGAAGCATGGAAATGAGCTGAGCAACACCTGAGCTTCTACAAGTTGTTGAAGTTTGAGTCTCCCATGGTAGAGAAGCAGACTTCAAGCGCCATGTTACAGGTGTGTTCTAACACAGGTGTCAAGTCATGAACTTGCTCTAAGGGGCTAATATCCATTGTATTCTGACAAGAAGTAGCTCATACTTATACATAAAGTTAGATGAAGCCTTGCTAGAGGAGCAGTGACAGAAATGAGACGCAGAAACAGAAGAATCTGAAAAGGTCTTGCTACCCAGATGAAACAGTAGATTGTGGCCGTTCTAATTAGTTCCTTATGCAGTTAATAATGTTTCTTTCTGGTCTTCCATCAAAGTGTTTAAGTCACTTATTGCAGATCCTTGTTTAAAAACAAAAAAGCCAAGTAGTTTATTTGCCTGCACTGTTCCAGGGCTAACCTCATGCAGGTTCCAATAGAATTAAAGTGTCAGATATAAAAGTCAAAGTGTCTACATTTCTAAATTACTTCTTGTCTTACAGACTCTAGGTTACATTCAGAGTCTTTATCAGATTCTCGCCTCCTCCATCTTATAACATTGGATTATGTTGGATTCAGTGTGCTGTTATGTAATATTGCCAAGTGAGCATCACGTCTAGTGCCCTGTTTGGACTTACGCATTGCTTGCTTCTGCAAGTTCTGTGTACCAAGTTTGTTAGGTTTAATGATGATATGATATGATATTATGAGGAGAGCTAAATTACAAGGAAGAAACTACAATGCCCAAACAGGACTTCATCATCCTGTGAATGCAAGTAACACTTCTTCAACATCAGAAGCTGATGAGCACTCACTGGCAAGTTAAAGAGCAGCTGTGGTACAAGTACAGACCTAGCTCCTATCCATCACATTTCAGCTATGCTGTTTCTGAATATAATATCATACTGCCATCTTTGCTGTACAGCTGTGGCCCAGAAATCAGAGCAAGAGTGCTTCCTGTAAGGACAAACCATATAAGCCTTGATGTCTAACTCTGGCTGAAACTGGCAAAATCCTTGTTCCCTGGCAATGAAGTCTACAATTCAGTCCCCAAGATGGCAGTCAGAAAGAAATCATCCTTGCAGCCCCCTAAGAGATTGCTGGAAAGCAGGTAAAAGGAAGCTCTTTTGTGCCTTTTTACTGGCCCAAGGTTAAAGCCTAGGCAGTAGTTAGTGATGAAGAGTAGTAGTTGAAATTCTACTCAGTAATTGAAAATCTAAGCAGTGCTGACTAAACAAGAATGAGTAAATCTGCTCCTGGGAAATTTCCTGTTACAAGCAGGCAGTTGTAACTGCATGGACATTTTAAATGTAGAGGCAGTGAGCGGAAAACAATCAGTCCTGGCTACAACACAAATAAGATCTCCAACTGTGCTTGTATAGATCGTCTTTTGTACAAGTTCACATAAAGGTGATGATGTTTTGCAATCTATGACCCTGAATGTCCTCTGCAGGAGCAGCATCAGGTCCGTGCATTAGGGAAAGACATACTTGTTCATGCTTCCTGGGCTGAATTTGAAATGTTACAAGCCTTAGCTTTCCTGTAGCAATCAGCCAGCACAGCACAACTAGCAAATATTGAGCACTCACGAGCACTCTACAAGCAAACCACTTTAAAAGAGTAAGACACGTTAATTTAGCATATTTCATTAGCACGCACACATTTTACAGCCCATGAAAGGCTAGGTTTCTTGACTAAACCTTTCCTTGCAAATTCTCACCAACATTTAGTAGTCAGCCCATTAGTTACTGTTTCGAGGGAGAATGAGCACATGTTCCACAATCAGCACTGTCTCTTCTCTACTCTCTCCCTGAAGCTCCCACATAGATTATTAACTTCCCCGTGATACATTAGCTGGAAGGATGCAAAACTTGGAAGGATGCAGTGTTACTTGGAAACTTTGCATCTTTGTAGCTAGAGGATTCCTCTTCCATGTGTATTTGCAGCTGTATCAGCATAGTCAGTTAAGACTGTGATAGGAGAAGGTGTTGGGTATGTGAAGGATATAACCTTGCTGATTGTACCATCTCCAGTGAAATCTCATCTCATGGGTCTGTTAGCATTCCTCATGGGTATGAGTGGCAGGGTCTCACTTTTAGGAAATAATTCTTTCACACCAGCCAAATATCTCAGTAGTTTAGAAGGGGTCCTAAAGTTGGACAACTTATTCCTTTTCCAGTGAAGGCTCAATGACACACAGCATTCAGTTGTGACACCTCCTGGAGTCAAGTTCATCACAACAGAGTTGCCTGTCTGGCCCATGAGGACTTAAGAATTATGTCTGCATTCAGCTGAATGACTGACATCAACAGAGCAGTGCACAGAGGAAGTCCAGTAGCACATTAGCAATTTTGAAAGTAATAAGCCATCACTTACTATTCAATGAAACATTATATGTGAGTACAAAGTAGTGAATATATAGGGGGAAAATGCACCTCTTACTCTCTCTGAAAAATTCTACTTAATCACAATTTGTATCTACACCAACTGCAACACACTGGGCAGGATCTCTGCTTTTTAATCTAAGATCATGTCAAGAGAGATGCTCCACAGTGGGAATATTTACACTACTCTTATCACCATTTCCATACCCTTGTTAAATTGCAGAGACAAACAAACAAAAACCCCAAACCCAAACAAACCCCAACAACACAAAACCCAAACAAATTTGTTTAGTTTTAAAATTCTATTAAATTTTCTGAGAAACCTGAAGGAGTCATCCTAAAAAGACCCTTTCAGAATCTCATGACTTAAAATTTTATAATTCTTTTTTTTGTTTGGTTAATACTGATTAAGCTATTCAGTGCTTGAAAGAGAAAACAAACAAACAAACAAACAAAAACCCAAAGGAAGACAACATTTGGGAGAAACCCTACAACAACAGCATGCAAGAACTTTTCTCTCAAACACCAATATATCATTTTTCTTAGTTACATAAGATGTTAGTTTAAAGTAATCAAGTATGAAAATATCTCAGCTGAGCACTTTACGAAGACTATATATACACACACAAAAAAAAAATATTTTGAAAGCCTGTTAACACCACCACTCTGGATCAGTGCTTCTCTGCCTTCCTCTTCTCCAGGAAAGCTTTGCTAGGCACCCTTCCCTTTCTCATTATCTCTCTACTGTTCCCTTTGTTTACCCATATCTTCTTCTTCCTGATTTTTTAATGACCCTCACTGTGGGGACCATTTCTCTGTGAAGTGGTGCAGAGATAGCTTCCTATAGTCATGCTGGGAAGCCACAGACGTCACCAAAGTTGTTCATATGATATAAGGTCAGGGCCATCAAGTACCAGGAGTGGAGCTTCAAGAAGTCTGACAAACAGTGCCATGAGTTTTTTGAAAGAGTCTGGATCTTGTCCATATATGATGTTGCATTTCACCTGGCATTTTCAAGACTGTGCTAGATAATACTTTTTCAGTTGTATGGTTTTCTTACTGAGGCCATTCTGGTTCTGCAGAATACCCCACAAGGAAAAAATTACATCCATACAAGATGCTAATCCAGTCCTACTTATTTTCTGTAGGCAGTGTTTGTAGACTTGAATGCTACAGCTAAGATTAAAAAATCCTGTGTTAGGTTGTCAAAGTTTAAATGTTTTACGTGAATACTTGTGGGTGCCACTCTCTTCACTGGGAGTAGCAGATACTACCTCAAAAAGTTACAACTAATAGTGGATTTTCCTATCCAACTTTATGTGCTCAGAGTGAGAATTCCCGCCTTAATATTTGCTTCAACCTTAGATTGGAGTCCAATCCACCTGACAGTGTCCCTTTAAGCAGGAGCTTCCCCATAACTGCCTTCTCTGATTCCGAGATGTTTAGGATGCTTTTCATATACTACAGTTTCTGAAGGTCAGTGCGTACACATTTTAAGACACAGTGATAAGACAGTGTATGGAACTACTTGGCAGTATTTAGCTGGTACAGTTTCTTGTGGAAACAACAGAATTCCAAAACACACCACACTGAATGCATATGGGTTATTGCAAGCAAAAATCCCAAGACACTGGGAATTAAAAAGCGGAGTTCAACAAAGGAACACTGATATCGTAGGTTGATATGAACAAAGTCGTGCCAAGTCTTCCTTCTTTGTTTTTTCAAGTGGAGAAATAAACTGGGGAAGGAAGCAGAACGGGGTGGGGCAGGGGAGGGGGGAGGGTGTGCAGAGGGGAAGAAGACAAAAAACAGCAGTTATTCCAGAGTTACTGTTGTGCTATATCTCACAAAGCATGTGCTATCAGAAAAGGGCAAACACCTTTAGCACATCTTCACTGAAAACCATGGCATATTTTGCACACAATATACTTTCCTAGCTGGGACAGGAATATCCTCCTGTGTTAAAAGGAGTTTGGAGCGGGAACTGGAGTGAAATACAGGAGATTGTGGCTCAAAGCAGAGAAAGGGCAAGGACTGATGGTCATGTCAACCATCATTCCCATCACACAAAACACCTGCATTCCCACATGTTTTGACTCTTTCCTCAGGAGTGAGCCAGCCTGCTTTTACCAGGATGGTAGGAGCCTGTCTTGGGCACTGCACCATCCACGGTAGATTGTTGCTCAGAGGACCTACCCAATTTGTCTCCATCTGTAGTCAGCCCTGCATGAAGTGTATGATCTTGTTCTCATTGAAATCACTATCTGCAGAAGCCATACAGGCCTTGTCCATGACAGCACTTGAACACTTGATGTCAACAGCATCTACTTTAAAGCTACTATAAATAAATACATCATTAAGTTCTATACATGGGATTCTTCCTGAAGTTGCAACCTCCAGGCACTACTGCAGAAGCATCAAATAGATGGAAAAAAACTTTAAGATCTGAAGCTCAAAAACATTTAAATCTCACTGTGCTTTAATCTCACATTTAAATGTTTAAATCTCACTAACTCATTAAGCTAGATCTCACTATAGCGAACCATGACATGAATTTGATGGTGTGGCAGTCAAGTTTTGATTAAATATCCTAACACCAACCTACGCCACATCACACCTGCTGCATGTGTTTCTAAACATACCAGGACAGGCATCCAGTCGGCTGGGAAATAACAGGTGATTGAACTTGATGACCTATCTTTGAGGTCTTTTCCAACAAAAAAAAATTTAGGNTCATTCCAGCCTTAACTTCTAAGGAGAAAGTAGAGGCTGTCTCATCTGCTTTTTTCTTTCTTGTTAAGATACACATAATGCTCATTGATACATGTATGCAGAGCAATCTGTTCAGTGGCTGCACATGTGGCCGCCCAGGTTGCTGCTCCAGACTGCAGAACGAAGGCCTGGCTTTCACATAAGCCAGTTTCTTTGAGTACCCAGTTAATATAGTTAATTAACATCTAGCCATTTCCCATTCTTGCCCTATCAGTGTTATGAAACCCTAGAATTATTCTGGGTTACTCTGGTGCCAGCATTTATAAGACTAATAAACCACCACATGTGTCTCGATCCATTTAGTTATGTTTACAGGTGATTCTGTAAGCCTTCTTTGCAGAAGCAAGAGAGCAAAATGGAAACATGCGGAATACAAGCCATGTAATTTGAGAGCTGGGGAATTAATTCACATCCATAATCTGGCCCCTGATGAAGCTCTTCTGGGTTACTAGCTGGATTAATGCCATATTACAGTTATGTCACATAATGGCTGTTGCTAACAGAGGTTATATAAATGAAATGTTTGGTTCCTGTCATTACAAGATACCTGGCTTCAAACCAGCATGACTGCTATTATTCATTCATATGCTATCTTTCCTGTGACAAATGTGTGCAATCAGACGATCCTTGGAGACAAGGAATCAGTAAGACTTTGGGCACTACTTAGGTACTAAGGATGCAAAGGAATTTTCCAAAGCACCCACATCTCCAGTTGTAGCTGATTTGGTGGGAACCAGGCACCTACACTCTTAAAAAAAATCTATCAGATGCCTGTTTGCCTGGGAGCCTTTACCCTCTTTTTATAGGCATGAGGTGATTCTAATATTACTGTTCTCACTAGAGAACACCAGGACTGTGGCACTGATTGTAATAAAAGGAAGATATCTGAGACTGCATAAAAAATTATATAAAGAGGAAAATGGATAATCTTTAATCCTAGGGAAAGTTATGTAGCATGTTAGTGTAAAATATATTAAATGTCAACAAATTCCACCTATGTAGTTGTCCAGAGAGTTTGCAGTAATTCTCAGTATAACAGCATGATGCTAGAAGGGCAGTTTAGCAAATTAAGCAGTTTAATTATTTTAAAGCCACCTTTTGTTTTCTTTTTTTCTCCCCAATATAGCCACACTTTGTAAGTCACAGAGCTACTGAGATCATAAACAAAAGAGAAAATTAATTACTCACTTATAATTATAATGAGAATGACTGCGCATACTACACCGAGGATGATCATCATCTAGAAAAAGAAAGTTTTGAGGAAAAAAATAGTCAGGTTTTCACATGAAATACATTTAGTTAATGCCTCATTCCTTGCACTTTTAACTGCAAAGACACACTTCAAGAGGTTTGTTAAGGCTCCAGATATATTATCAGTTTTAGGAACAGCTGACCATCAGCAATGGACATAACAGTTTGGCAAAGCTAGCAAGTTCTTCCTGATTAGCTAAGGTGCTGTGACCAATCTTGTCCATTCCCAGCAGTAAAGAAAGATAAAATTCTGCAGGAGAACAACTTCAGAGGCAATTTAAGTGGCTGGATTCACACATGGCCACGTACCACTTGTTCCCCATGTTTCCACAGCCAGGGAAGAGGCATATGGTGATATCTAGTGCCCAGCAGCTATTTGTGGTGCCTTTGAGCACTTGTACTGTTGAGAAACAGAGCCTACGACAGCCAGCAGAGTTTCCAGCATGTTAGCTGAAAATAGCTCCTTGGAAAGTTGAAGTCTGTTTCCCCAAGAACAGATAGATCACAGCCAGCTGTGCACAGATTGTACCAGCACTGAGTTGTGTAGGGCAGAGGCTCCCACATGAGACTTGCTGAATGTTAATGAGGCCCCAGAGATACTGCAGTCTAATTCCCATTGTTACCCTATTGAGAATAGCAAGACTGAAAAACAAAAAACATGGACATCTCAAATGAAGGCTTTCATTTCTCCCTACATATGCCTGGAGAACAGAGCCAGCCATTCACTTGCAGGAAATTTATCTATTTTTCCTCCTCCTTTAGATTTTTGGGAGGCAGGGGATGGACATGGGGGATTCTCTTTGCCAAGGCAAAGCAGGAAGAGACAATGAAGAAAAGAGAATGAGAGTAGGTTTGAAGGTCTAGTGTAGTGTAGGTCATTGTGGTAACTGCAGTCATCATGAGCGAATTGAGCTCAAAATCTGTGTCTGTAGCTGCCAAAAACCCTGCTTCCTGCACTGTCAGTCAAAGTAACTGGGCAACAGCTGGAACAGGCTCAGAGGAACTGCTTGGCTGAATTTCTCACCTAGATCCACTTTTGCTAGGGTTTGTGCATGTAGTTTACTCAGAATATTTTTCCTTGCTTTACATTTCATAGCACTGTGGATTGAAGAGGCAAAGCAGGCAGCAGACTGGTGAGAGGTACAATTGGGCTTCTCCTTTAGGAACATGTGAGTTTATTTGGCTGGACAGGAATGATCATCAGCAAAAGTGGTAGTGAAGAAAAATGGAAATTAAGCTGAACTTTTGGCATTGTGTTCATGTTAGTAGTAGGTAAGTAGAAAGAAGGAAGGGTCTTATGTGAATGAAAGGAGCTGAAGTTTCTGAGTCCAGAAAAAAACAGATCCTGATGAGAGATCTGAAAAACCACAGGAAAGTGAAGGTGTCTTTGTTAGTGTGAAAGGTAAGACTTTGAAGATGACAAGGGAGAGAGCTGGTTGATTACAGCCCTGTTCTAATCTACCCCTCTTTAAAAGAACAGACATTTCCTCTCTTCTCACAGTGGGTTGTGGAACTAAGTTGGGTTTTTTATAGTTTACTGTCCTAAAGAAGGATTAAGAGACTGATGATCTCCCACCAGGAAAAAGAATCTTTACGCCTGCTGCTAAAATTTGCTACACCTGTTCAGGTTTTGGGTTTCCCACAGGGAACTGACATGAATTAACAGGGTATGCTCTCCCGTCCTTATATGTAGGCAGTCATTGACGCATGAAAATTTACATCTGCATTTTACATACTGCAGAAATTATCTAAAGATAGGTTCTGGTAAAGATCAAAGTTGATTGACTTCTTATCCTTGGTGCCCAGAAGGCAAGGCATCTCTTTCTACTCTTGATAAGAAGAGACCACTAAGAGGTGCCATCCTGCAAGCAAAGTCCCATTAAAAGAAAGTAATATCTGTCGTGAAGTGATCCTTAACAAAAATTTATATTCTTTACCTTGCAATTTTTCCACCAGTATTTTCTCTTCAGTTTGGCTGCACTGGTTTCAAACTGTGAGGCACCTGCTTGCAATGCATCTGCACGGTTGTCAAGCTCTGATAGCTTCTGGTCTCTTTCTAGCACCTTGTCCACGTTCATTCTCATGATGTCTACCACCTGCAAAGGCACAGCCTCATGTTAGATTGCATACACATATGAAATTGAAAGTCACCCATATGTTCCCACTCTGGAATATCACATATCATACAGAAACCAGCCTTCTGCTGGTTACCTGGGCAGTGCCGCAAAACCCATGCCAATGGAAACAGACACAGGAAGAACGAGATGAGCATAGCTATAACTGTGCTCAGAAGCCTTTCAGGGTTAAAAAGTAAAGGGCTATTATGAAATACCTTAATTAGTCTCATTAAAGCTTTTAATTTCTTTTAGTCTACAATTAGCTACGTCACTATAGATACAAAAACCTGATGGGGACCAGTACCTCTATAATACAATTTGGTTGATGTTTGTTCAGTCCTCACTAAGACCAAGCCATTATTTTCCATACAAATTTTACATGACTTTCTTGCTTGAACTAGAGGAATTGCTTAGATAGAGGCCACTGTAAAGGGAACTCTATGGATTTCCTGACCCAGGAATTTACTTATTCTGCATGTCTTTCTTGAACAAGATGATTTCCCAGCCATAACTTGAACTCCTGCTTGAAAACGTAGGATGAGAAAATTTTACCTGAGAAAATTCAGCCCTGAATTCCAGTAATGAGCTTGTGCCACCTCATTGCACATCCTCCGTGAGAGGTGTGCACAGCCAGCACACAAGAGGCAAAGCCTTGTCATGCATACGTTTTATACATTGAGTTAGACAAAAGCCTCCTAGCAAGCCACTGATCCTGTAGGAACTCACCACTATGGCAAATGCTGGGTAGCACACCCATCTCAGTAATGGTGTGTCCACTTACTCCAACAGTGAGTATGGTTGCTGATCTCCTCCTTTTCAGTCTGTAACAAGGAAGTCTGTGTTGTTTGTATTTAAAATTATTTCTCTAGTATGTGCAAAACCCCAGAGTTATTTTTAAAACTTACAATATTTAAATACAGCAAGGTGAAACCAGCAGTAAAAGAATATTTGAGAGGACTAGCGTAGTACAGGGGACGAATAACCTCCCTTGTCCTGCTGGCCACACTGTTCCTGATACAGACCAGGATGCCATTGGCTCTACTGGCCACCTGGGCACACTGCTGGCTCATGTTCAGCCTACTATCTATCAGCACTCCCAGGTCCCTCTCTGCCTGGCTGTTCTCCAGCCACTCTGTCCCCAGCCTGTAGCACTGCCTGGGGTTGTTGTGGCCAAAGTGTAGAACCCTGCACTTAGCCTTGTTAAATCTCATCCCATTGGCCTCTGCCCACCCATCTAGCCTGTCCAGGTCCCTCTGTAGGGCCTTCCTACCCTCCAACAGATCCACACCTGCTCTTAACTTGGTGTCATCTGCAAACTTACTGATGATGGACTCAGTCCTCTCATCCAGGTCATCAATAAAGATACTGAACAGGATCGGGCCCAGAATTGATCCCTGGGGCACACCACTAGTGACTGGCCCCCAACTGGATGTGGCTCCATTCACCACCACTCTCTGGGCCTGGCCCTCCAGCCAGTTCTTGACCCATTTCAGAGAGAATCTGTCCAAACCACAGGCTGCCAGCTTTGCCAGGAGCTTTTTATGGCAGATGGTGTCAAAGGCTTTGCTGAAGTCCAGGTAGACTACATCCACAGCCTTCCCTGCTTTCACCAGGAAGGTAACCTGATCATAAAAGGTGATCAGGTTGGTCAGGCAGGACCTGCCCTTCTTAAACCCATGCTGGCTGTGTCTGATCCCTTGGCCATCCTGTAAGTGCTGTGTGATTGAACTCAAGCTGACCTGTTCCATAACCTTGCCTGGCACTGAGATCAGGCTGACAGGTCTGTAATTTCCTGGTTCCTCCTTCTGGCCCTTCTTGCGGATGGGCATCATATTAGCCAGCTGCCAGTCTTCAGGGACCTCTCCAGTGAGTGTTTAACTTTGTATCAGATTAAAAAAAATGTTTGTTTTAATTTCTCAGCTGACATTTAGCTGACTTTTGAGTTGGTACAGTGTATTATAATGAAAATATTCACAAGTTGCATCAAGCTGGAAGGGACCCCCAAAGGTCATCTCAGCCAACCCCCTGCAGTCAGCAGGGGCACCTCCAACTACATGAGACTGCCCAGGGCCACATCAAGTCTGATCTTAAATGTCTCTAGGGACAGGGCTTCAACCACATCCATGGGTAACCTATTCCAGTATTTTACCACTCTCATCATAAAGAACTTCCTCCTTATAGCCAAACTGCTCCATTTTCAAGCCGTTGCCCCTCTTCCTATTGCTACAAGCCCTTCTAAACAGTCCTTCCCCAATCTTCTTCCTGTAGGCCCCCTTCAGATTTTTAAATGTAGCTATAGTCTTCCCAGAGTCTTTTCTCCAGGTTGAACAGACCCAACTCTTTCAGCTTGTCCTCATAGCTGGCCACAGTACTCCAAGTGAGGGCTCACCAGAGCAGAGAGGCAGAATCACCTCTCTCAACCTGCTGGCCACACACGTTCTTATGCAGCCCAAGATGTCACTGGCCTGGGCTGCAAGTATGTATTTTTGGCTCATGTCCAGCTTCTCATCCCCAGGTCATTTTTTGCAGGGCGCTCAATCTCATCATCTGCCAGCCTGTATTGACATCAAGGGTTGCCCCAACCTAAGTGCAGGAGCTTGCTCTTTGCTTTATTGAAATTCATCAGAGTCACCTCAGCCCACTTCTCCAGCCTGTCCAGGTCCCTCTGGATGGCATCCTGTCCTTTGGTCTTATCAATCACACCACTCAGCTTGGTGTCATCTGCAAACTTGCTGAGGGTGCACTCTCACTGTCTATACCACTGGTGAAGATAACAGCACTGGTCCCAGTACAGACCCTTGAGAGACACCACTTATCACCCATCTCCATCCGGACATGGAGCCTTTGACCACTACCTTTTGTATGCAATCATCCAACCAGTTCTTTATCTACTGGGCAGTCCACCCATCAAATCCATCTCTCTCCAGTTTAGAGAGAAGGATGTCATGGAGGACTGTGTCAAAGGCTTTACAAAAGTCCAGATAGATTACATCTGTTGATCTTCCCTTGCCCACTGATGGAGTTACACCATCTTAGGAAGCCACTAGGCCAGTCAGGCAGGACTTGTCCTTGACAAAGCCATGCTGGCTGTCTTGAATCACCTCCCTGTCCTCCACATATTTCAGTATAGCTTCTAGGAGGATCTTCCCAGACACAGAGATGATGCTTTCCAGGGTCCTCTTTTTTATCCTTTTAGAAAATGTGTGTCACATTTCCCTTATTTCAGTCTTCAGGGACTTTTCAAATATCATGGAGAATGGCTTTGCAGCTACATCAGCCAATTCCTTCAGAACTCTGGGATGCATCTCATCATTTTAAAATATTTGCAAATGTTGAAACAAAATACTGCAACATTTCCTAACCATTCTTTTTTTGTTGTTGTTTTTTGGTTTTTTTTTTGTTTCTCCATCAAAACTATTTATTGAATTTAATCTGATTGTAATACATGCTTTCGCTAATAGAACTGCATTTTTGTCAAATAACTGTTTTTCTGGACTAAACCAAACATCTGGGGTTTAAATAAAAAGCTCTAGGATGCCTAGCGAAATCAGAGGAGAAAACGCAACATGGTTGTAGCTGAAATACTACATCAGCGTTAATAGAGCGTTAAAAACGTCCGCGATTTTACTAAGATCAACAATATTCTCTTACACGAAGTCATGATTGTATTGCTAAGTTCTGGGCTTGGGTCTGAATTGCAGAGAAGAGAGAACTGCCGAAGCGTAGTGCAGTGCTGTGGCGTTTGGTGCCACCTACAGATTACTTTCGCACAGGACAGAAAAGAGAAAGACAGCTGTGACCAGTACAGAGGTTAAAGCAATGCTTCACAGGTCAGATCCTTAGGTGCTATAGACCAGTTTCACCCTAGTGACTTCACAGGGCTGAAAACCTAGTACTGCTTTTCTCCCATGGCTTTTCCTGTATTGAGATTTCTCCACTAAACAAGGATCTGCTGGCCGTGTGCCATGTACTGAAAATCCATGCCAACCTCAGCCTCCCACTCAAATAGGAGGTGAAAAATACATGGATCCTGGCTATTACTCATATTAGCCTCAAATCCAAGAGCTAGTCACTGTCCCCTTGCACTAGGTAGGAGTTTCTTCCAAAATGACACCATCATATTTCATAAGAAGACAAACTTCCATGGGCTTGAGTAAAAACTCTCAGAATCGTGTATGTCTGACCTCCATTACTAATTTTAGAAAATAACTAGCAGTTATTTGTCATGTTTTAGGGACAAATACTGTTGCTGTAACTTGCATAGACAGTTACAGTACCATGATGTAATATGTTCAAGAGAAGTAGTTTATTTTGCTGTTTGAACCCAAAAGCAAAAACATAATACTAATTTCTTGACTGCAAGAGATACTCCACTGCCATCAGTGAAATTAGAGTGATATGAAAATCAGTGACAGTGAGAGAACTCATCTTAGGAATTTCTGCAGACATTTCTGCCCCCAGAGGATGTTCTTGTGATCAGCTCCAAGCATCAGTAGCGAGGAGGCTAGAAAGACCCTGTTTCAGATCTTCAGCAAAGAAACAGTGCTCAAAAGACAAGCTTTCTTTGACTGGAGTATTTAATTAATCTTAAGAAATAAATTAAAGTTGGATGTTCTGAGGTCTTCTCCACTATTTTTAAAGCATATCTGGAGCTGCTGAATATAGATACCCTTACACATAGGAATAGCTATTTCCTACCATGTATCTTATTAAATTGGCATTAAAGATTCTCACAAGCCTTGGACACTTTCCCATGGGCAGTAAGCAATTAGTTACTGAATTCTTTGTAGGAGTTTAGGAAAACTTTATACTTAATATCCAGCACACAAATCTGCACAGGCAAGATGCTACAGCCATATCTGTACTTCAGGTATTCTCAGGGCCTACCCCCAAATGCTCAGTTATTCCCATTATTGCAGCAGTTAGATGGGCACTGGCACTACAGTCAAGGTGACAAGGTAATATGTATGCTACATGAATTTAAGGATCCACACTGTAATAGGAACATGTTCCTCCTAGTCCAACAAAAGGAATATGGATTTGTTGAAGATGCTATTATGGCACCATGTGTGGGTGCCTTTCTTCAGGGAGAAATTGTGATGATCAATCAGTAGAGCTCTGGGTAATGAACATAGGCCTCAGCTGTATGATTGTCATGACTTGAATCTGTCTATGAGAGGCCAACAGCCTCTCCCTGTGAGCAGCCTGTGAGATTAGTATCTGACTTTTAGGAACACAAGAACATGTTAAAAGAGCCGATTCCACTTTGACACTTCCTCCTAACCTGACTCACTGGGGTGAATTAGTGAATTGCACCAATGTACACTTTTATTCTGCAAAGGTGTTACTGGTACAAGGATGCTCATACCCATAATGCCTCTTGTACTGCTTGACTCCTCATAAACATCATCCTTTGTTAAACCTAGTTTCCTAGGTCCCCTGCCTTTAGATGAGCAGGAGGTGCTGGGTCACTATAGGGATGGAAGCAGCTTAAAGAAAAAAAAAAAAAAATTACTATCCTTTTGGTGAGCAACAAATCACCCAGAGTCACTTACCTCATCCACCCGGGCTTGTGTCTGCTGCAGCCGTTTGTTGCTTGATATGTTGGCAGCAGGAGGTGGCCCTGCAGACCCAGCACTGGTGGGAGCTTGTGTAGGAGCTGGAGCAGACCTAGATCAAATGCAGAAAGTAGAAAAAGTGATTGAACCTCTCCACATTTGTTCATTACCCCTTTCCCGGAACAAGTGAAACTCTTCTCTCTTGCTGCCTTTTAAAACAGCAAGCAATTGAGATTATCCACTATAAATTAGGCCAATTAGTCAATGACCAAATTGATCACAGATCAACAGGTAGGGCAAAGCTTATGTCCCACTGAGAAGACAGACTCTGGTCAAGGTATTTGCTGTTGATGTTACAGGAGCCAGGGCTGTGACATTGCCTTCTTCCTCTGTGTGCCAAGTGACACCCTCCTGTGCTCCTTGGTGTTTGGCTGGAAGTTAACCAAGAGAAACAAAAGCAGAGAAGAAATAAATAGAGGAGGAAGTAGGGGTGAGAATTGCACACAGCATAGGGTTAATCATCTTGGGCATTCAGTAATACTTAACAAATCCTCCAGTGGTCACAAAATGCCCCACCAAAACAGCTGGCCAGGCTTACATCTGCCACAGACCCTGGATAAATATTTGCATCAGTGAGGTGAACAGAGCCCTGATCTCCTGTGCATCAGCTCTTTTCTTAAGCATTAATGCTGACTTTCCCCAGCTGGCTATGAAACAAAAGTCCCTTAAAATCCAGCAACAGACTCTGTCTGTCTCAGAGCAAAAGCCTGTGCAGCCAAGCCACCTTGCCAGCCTGAACAGGGTCCCTTAATCTGAGTCAGATGTTCTTCACATCCACACTTCAACCTGTGAAGCCTCACCTTCCTTTCAAGGGACCCTTCACACTTTTACCTGCAAAGAGTTAAAACCTTTCCTGAAGCTGCAGAGGAAATCCCTAAGCATGTGAACTGGAAAACATCACAGATCCCACTCATACATTACCAATGTCTTCCCACAGTGACAGACTGAAAAGAGTGTTTCTCTGTGAATCATTCCCTTTTACATGCTGAGGTCTGAAGGTACTGGAATTGTGGCCTCATTAATACACTATCAGTGCCTGGGGCACTGAAGTTAGTTCCTTAAAAGCACCTTAAGCTGCAAAATTTAGTTTGACAGTGTCTCCTGTGGGCTGAGATCCCTACAGGTAACACTGAGCCTCACAGACTCAGTGGTGGAGCGGTCATTTGCACACCCAGGGCATTTCTGGTTTTTAACTGTGGGTGAGAACACAATTTTCAAGCATTAGTTTAAAGAGAAGGAGTTGAGCCTTACACCTATTGCTCACCCTATGAGGACTTCACAACTACTATTACATATGTAAAAGACCAGATGCTGCTTCCATCTGCAACAGAATTACTCCACTGAAGGGCCGTAGGGTGGGATCCCAATAGGATTTATTCTGGGTTTACACTAGTCACAAAAGAATCAAAATCTGACTATATTGTGTAGTATCAGTCTCAAATAATGCAAAACAAGATCTCCCTGAAGCATGAACAGCTTCAAAGGGAGCTCCTGGCACAACAGAACTAAAATTGAAATTGCAAAATTTGTTTCCAGTCAAGGAAGCAAATAGGCTTTTCCCCAATCAACACAAGTGGGGTTTTGTCTATGGAAACACTGTGTCACTCTGTTCACAGCTACACACCTGAGCAGAGCTGCCCTCTTAAGCTAGGTATATCCCAGAGATGACAGAAGGGAAGTGCATGAGAAGTGTTTTTCCTGGACATGTGTTTCCACTAGTAAGCACAGGTTAAAATGTAGTGGTGCTCTTGGTCAAAGCTATGTGATGACTCCAAAGCTCAGTGCTTTATCCTATGCTTTTTCTCTCCAGTAATATTTTTTTTCACTTCCCAAGCTGTTCTTTAGCTTAAATTAAACACTTTGCAGCATCTTTTCTACCATTTAATTTGGTTTCAACTGTATTTACCAGGTATTCTCTGCTCCCTGTGCATGGATGGGAAGAATAGGTGGGTTTAGAGCTGCCCTGACCAGCAGGAGTTGCTGCAGCTACCAAAGAAAGATGGTAATCTTTATGCTAAGGTACAGCAAGCTTGAAATTAACATACCCATCTTAATTAATTACATAAAATCTAATACAAGAGTAATTAGAGCTGGGTGCTGTCTGCAGTGCAGAGCCACCCTTTCCAAACTTTTTGTCTCCAGAACTGTGCTCCTCTGCTGCCTCATTCACATCCTCGTTTGCCAGAGCACTGAGCTGCCACAACCAGAAGAGAAGCAGCACTCACGACAGAGGGGACAGTGCACAGACAGGCTCTCTAGCAAGCCAGTCCCTGAGCACATGCCTTTAATGCCACCAGCAGATGTTGCAGGTTAACAAGCTATGAGCCCTCTCTCATTATCCAAAACAGACAAAACAAGCACAAAGATACCTGCATCACCTATCTTTGTTATCTGCCACTACACTTCAATACAGGACAGAGGGGTGCCTTTGTTTCCGGCTACTACTAGTAGTTGTTCCTGGCTACTACTACTAGTGTTTGAGTTTTGTAGAAAGAATCCTGCAGCAAGCAGTACCTCTGTGAGGTAATGTGCTTCCAATCCCGGATGGCATCCATTAAGAGCTTGGCTTTGAACCCAGGTTTTCTAGTAAAGAAAACAATTGAAGGCCTATAGCACTGGAAAGCACCAATCTTCTCTGGGATATCTTAATGCAAAAATGCTAGACTGCAAGTCTTAGTTATTGTCTCTGTACTGTGTCATAGCAGCTTATAATTTCTCAGAAGCATTTTTCAAGTAAATTTATGCAGAACATTAGCACAGTTAGAGAGCCTTTTTCTTTTTCTTTTTTTTNTCTAAAGTCCAATTTCTCATGGCCTGGCCTGATTTTTCAGAGTGACAAAAGAATGTGAGGCTCTATCACTGGGCCATGAACCATCAGACTACTGCACTGTTTGAGTTTTTTAGAAAAAAGGAAAAAAATACTACTGTTGATGCTAAGAATCTTCACTCCCAAGAATAGATCAAATTAATTTTGAAGGGGAAACAAAGCTCTATTATTGTTGTGGAAAAAAAAGGAATAAATATTAAACATTCTTAAATGCTAACCTCTTTTCAATGCCAGAGCACTGGGGTACACTGAGACAGTGACAAGTACATTTACTTCAGGGCAACTGTACCACATGCTTAGAGCCTCAGCAGTTAGCTTGTTCTTTATGTAACATTGGTTACATCCTTGCTCCCCTCCGTGCCAGATGCAGCTTCAGCGAGCACACGAACAATGGGACTGATGGAAGGCAGGTGCTGGAGCTGTGTGTGCATGAAGCCACCTGGAAACAAACATTTGGAAACTCCCCTAGAGATTCAGTAATGTGGTCTCAGCTTACTCAGACATCCTCAGTTCTTCTAGTTACTTGCTGAGCCTGAAACTAGTGCGTCAAAAACATAACTCATTTCACCTGGATATTTTGGAAGCAATTTACTACTTAGCTCTAACTCTAATTAAGATAAAATTGAAAATATCCAGTGTTACCATTTTCCGTCTTAGTCCTGGCTGAAAGAATGTTAAGGATGACTGTGCATCTAATGTTTTGTGAAGCTGATGGACTCATGGTCCCATTTTTGTTCATATGTGTGAGCTACATAGTAGAAATTTTTCTGTGTTTGGTGAGGGAAGGGAGATGCCCAATGTAAATACCAGGAGGATGGCAGGCCATTATTGTGATCTGGTACAGTTTACATTAAAACCTGCTTTTGACAAATTGTTTTATCCATCCAAAGAGCCTTTTAAAGCCTCCAGCCACAGGATCTAATCCCTTCAAAGTCTTTATCCTAACAGCATCACAATAAGCCAAGATAAATCTGTTATTCTTGCATACGTCTGGGAAACAGGTACAGGGAGATAAAGTGGTTTGCTCAGTAGCACAGAACGCCTGTGACAAAACAGCCCAGGCCTCCTTATTGCCATCCTTCTTCTCCTCTCTTCTTCAGCTAACAGATCCAAAAGGAAGCTTGCAACCAGTTTCTAGTAGCAGGACTTATTTTTCTACACCTCAGGCTCAGCCAGTGAGAAGCATAGAGTTAAATGTTACTGCACAAGGAAAGTGGGAATCATATCAGACAGCTTTAGCCAGTATCAGCTGGCAAAGATCAGGGGAAGGGGTAGTGCAAGTGCAGCAGGGCAGCAGATTTGATTAATCATCTCCATAAAAGTGAAATTAAGGAGGTAATTCTTTTATGATTCCCAGTTTGATCTCTCTTTCCACAAACCCTTTCCCTGTTGTTCAGATAAAACATGCAAATTCATAACCTCTGTAATGTTATTTTACTGTCCAGGTACCATATTTAGCAAATATTTCTTGTTGTAATGAAACTTATGTGCATTTAATACACTGTTCTTCCATTTGGACCCTTTCAAAAGGCATCTACCCCTTTGGGTTTCACTACTTAAGTGGATTTGGCAGTTTGTAGTTACAAAAGGTTTAAAAAACAAGACAAAATAAAACATTCCCCCCTCTATTTAATTGTAAAACAAATCAGAACATTTACATAGCTCTGTGCTCTTGAGATTTAACTGTAAAACAAAAGACAAGGAAGATCTCTAAGGAAATAAAGAAACTCTGTAGAACTGGGGGTATGCTGTTATTTTTGAACTTGCTTTGGTTTATTTCTATAGCTAAAACAAAATTTCCACTGCTAATTTGCAAAGGGGGATTTTTCTGGTAATGCTTGGAGTCTCCTGGCTTTCTAGAGGTATTTGCTAGTCCCCAGTTTTCTGTTAATGAGATTCTACCCCACAGGATTTTATTTCTGCAGTAGGTCAGTTTAGCTAACACTAGCACAAAAGCCCTCTTAATCAGTTTGCCATATGCAATTTGACACAGTCCTAACAAAATGTAGTCTAACTGAAGAGGGTAGACTAAAATTCTGTGTTAGCCTGTTAACATGCCATCTCCTGGAGAATTTATATCTAAGTTCCTCAAAGTCCTGAGGCTTCCAGACTGGTGAGCTTAATGATACCAACTTACCAGTAGCTGTTTGGGAATATGGAGATGACTGTGTCCTATCACTCTTTCAAAGCTGCACACTGATTCTCTCAGGTGAGGTTCAGAGAAGAGATGACTTATTTCTAATTTCCCCATAAAATGAAGCATTCTTCAGAATTAGGTTCTCGGCCTAATGGATTTAAGCTTCATATTAGACATTAGAAAGAAATTCTTTACACTAAGGGTAGTGAGACACCAGAACAAGTTTCCCACAGAGGTTGTGTTCAAGGTCAGGTTGGATGTGGCCTTGACCAATTGTTCTACTGAAAGGTATCCCTGACCGTGACAGGAGAGTTGGAACTAGATAATCTTTAAGGTCCCTTCCAACCCAAACTATGAATCTATGTTCTCTGCCTGTAAGGTGCAGACATTTCCAAAAATACCCTGGCTAGTAAGCATGATGTATCCATTTCTGAGATAGATGTATTCAGTAAAATAATTTGCTTTTCAGGTGAGTTGCCCACTGATTATAGGTATTTCAGATTTATAGCTGATCTTCCTCCTTTCAGTTATTAACCAGTCTATTATAATAAGCTAAGTTTATCCTTGTTTTAATTTTCATTCAATTAATCTCACCTTCAGAGGAAAAAAAAATACCTGCTTTATGGAGGTGAAGAAAGCCACAACACTATAAAACTGGTCAGGGTGAAAATGTAAGTAATTATCACTGCTGGACTAAAGGAATTTTGCATACCTGGGGGTGGAGGGATTTTTAGACTGTAGAAAGATTTTTACCATGCTCTAAGATTTCAGAGGGAGTTCTCAACAAGAGCGAAGGGAACCATGACTGCTTTGACAGAGATGTTGTTTTTAACTATGTTTTTCAGTGCTAATCAGAGTCTTTCAGAAAAAAAATGTGACTATTTCCAACTAAATGACTGCAGATTTTAGCTTAGACTCATTCCATTCTGTGACTATCAATTTTGAAATTATTTCTCATGCTATGCGTAACAATTGGGTGGTAATGAGTAATGGTGAGTTTGAGGCAGAAAAAAGCCCCATAGATAAAAGGAATTAACATTTAAGATGTCTTAATTTTGTGAGGAAAATTGTGCTTTCAACACATTTTTGTTCCCATATGTGATTTTCATGTACTACCAGCAATATTGTATGAGGACTCTCCCTTATTACAAAATATTTACTCTAATCACAGCCAAAGAATAATACTCCACATTTAATGTCTTGGGAACACATTAAATATTCCCAACAGTTTATTATGACTGCATTGACCATCTGCTGTGCTATATATGGATATAGAGGAAAAACAGAAGAACCTTAAGACATTATCTTTAATTTGATTATCATTTGTTATGCTAGTAATGATTGACTGACTTAACTTCTCCAGTATCTTCCCTTTAAGCCAAATGAGTATAACTTACAAGGCTCAAAGCACCTGAATTTTGCATCAATCCAATGAGCTCACAAGAACTTGCCAGGAAGAGTTGCATTATTTCCATAATTTCTCTAAAGTGTAATCTTCACAACAATCCATTGCAGTGACTCAGGCGGGGTTTCTGTTAGTCAGAAAAATAACACAAGGCAGAATTCCTTTTCTGAAATACCAACAGTACAGATCGTTGTTGTTATTCTTCTTTCCCCTTGCTGTCATCTTTCACAAAGGCTGTGGCTTAAGATAAAGTCAACACAACGCAGGGGTATTGATTCATGTGTTCAGCACTGACCACTCTTTTGCAGAGTTGTCTGTGGATTTGCTTGAGGAATGATTAAGGTTTAGGTGACTCAAAGTATTAGTGTACACATTTCATGTTCACAAATTAAAAACCCAGAACTATACAATAAAAGCCAACTGCCTAATGTGCTAGTGGTAAGTGATCACCTACCTAATAAAGCATCTGCACATACTAATTATACTACATCTTTCAGATACCAACTGACCAGTCTTATATTCACATTTAAGTGGACAAAATAAGGTTTATCAAAAGTGTATGGAACTAATGAAGCAGACAACCAAATGAAGAGTCAAATGTCACCTACTTGATCCACTTTAAGTAGCTCTGTCTGCTACTTAAACTGCACTTAGGAATGATGTTGACTCAGAGCAGACTAACCAAGTCTGAGCTTTGACATACTGCTACAGGTTTTCATTTTTTCCACAAGAGCACTTTCTTCTCCAAAATCAGTGGCAGAGATGAGTGGTCTCCATCTCTTCCCAGAAGGGCAGAGCAGCAAATTAGGTCTCTCTGGGAACAACTGCAAGAGGAAACTGCACACCCAAAGGACCTGGTTAACTGGTGGGGCAGATCCACTTCGTCCCACCAGGCACAGGACACCAGGCACAACTGCTCTTCTGAGGTCAGCATGGAACCTAGACCCTAAAAATCTTTTGTGCTAAATTAGCTAGAGATCTAATCACTAATCAAAACATATCTATTTTTTCACATCTGCAAATCTATATATTTATATATAGAGAAGTGAAGTAACTAAACAACTGTAAATAAATAATATCCTTTGGAGGTAATTTCCTCAGACTGGTCAGTGACTTTAGCCAATTTTAGCCCCCAGTTGCTGCTTTTGTGGGGTTTTATGGTTGTTGTTTTGGTTCGGGGTATTTTTGTTTGGATTTGTTTTGTTATTGTTGTCGGTTTGTTTTTTTTTTTTCTTAGAAAGGGGTTGATTGTCATTGTTATTCTCCACCTACTACAGGTTTGTCTTACAAGCTAAGGTTACCTTAAACATCTGGAAAAATAACACAAAGATTGGCCATCACAGGAAGAATGACCTTTTCCTTTCTAGACAACTTTGTTAAGGGAAATTCAGTTTGTAATTAGCAAAGTGCTTTGATTGGAGGAACACACACACGTGTGTGTGTGTCCGTCCCTCTCCCTTGCCTCCAACAAACAAACAAAAGCCCAGGAAGATTCAACAGATATATCAAATTCTGAAAAGCATAAAGTGTTTTTTGATTTTTTTGGTTTTTTTTTAATGTTTATTACTGATCTGAAGTTCTGACGTTAGGGAAAGAGAAAACTCCAAACTGAAACAACATTGGATTAAAGCAGAAAATCACTGAAGCACACCAGGCTGTGGGAGTGGGGAAACCTAGCAGAATGACATTTCTGTCTGTGCCTTAGTGAGATATGTCTGACACAACTCAAGAATAAAGCAACAAATACAGTCAGCAACATTGCTGTTGTTTTCCTCTTCATAATGGAAGAAAATTAAGAAACATAATCTGTCTTGGAAACTATAGGAGCAAGGCATAAATATTAAATAGGTTGCTAGAGAAATGTTTCAAAAACTCTAAAGCTAGAGTACATTTGAACAAGCCAATGGTGACAAACATCCTCGTCTGCCCAATAGTTCAGATTCACAAAGCTCTATTTTAAACCTAAAACTTTCTGTGTAGGCTTCCAGAATCGTGAGCTATACCCAAAGGAGGAAACAGGCAACAGCTGGGCAGGGAGTGGGAGGGAAGGATCAGGGTAAAGCTTGACTCAGCCATTCCCAACTCACTGACTCATGTACTGGTGCAGAAGAAACTGCTGTAATTTGTGGCTGGATGCAGTCAGTTAAAAGTTAACTCTGAAGACTGCCAAAGGCATGGTAACATTGCTATTCTTTCCCTTCCTTGAAGTAATATTTTTTGGAACACTGATGCTTGCCTTTTGAGAGACCCAAACTAAAACCTAATAGGCTTATTGGCTTCCATTTGCCTCTGAATTACTTCCCAATATTCTTGCTGCACTTTAAAAGGAGATCAACTATTAACACTTTTTTTTTTTTCTTTTTAAATTAAAAAAATCCCAGCAATGATAAGACAGTTGAAAGTCACATTTCCATCAGCAATGTAATGTTCTTGTAGCCTTGCCATAAAAATCTATTCAGTGGCAGTTTCGTCATAGCTGACCTTCATAGGGTAATTGCTATTCATACTTATACGAAAGCTCAATTATCAGGAGGCTTATTACGCTTAAATCATCTGTAATTACTCGGCCAAGAGAACTACAGCAAACATTTGATCCCACCTATACATGACTTAAACAGCATTAACACAGTATGTGGAAGTGTTGAGAGAATAGTGACAGCACCTGTACAGAAAGCCAAACTTTCAACCTTGCTTCTCACAAAATGTCACGTTCAGCACTTGAAGACCTCCCATGAAGCAGCCACCATCTGGAAGTTACTGTCCTTATCACAGATGCTCCACCTTCCCACAATGTCATGATTCATACATTTTATCCCCATTTTCAACATCCATCAATCACTGAAACTAGATTCCATTTTGCCGAATATATTAATGCAATAAAAGCAAACCTCTCTTTTCACAGTCTGACTGAATGAAAAAAACCCAAACCCCAGAACATTTTGAATACAACAAAGCCAGAATTTTAAAGACCTTTTAAATAAGATCTTTAAGACTACTTTACCAAATAAATAATTTGGCAAACTAATGCGAATTCATTAAATACTGCCTAACAGAAAATTATACAAACCGTGCTGAAATGTGTTGAGCACTTTAAATGTGTAACATAAGATTTGTCTGTATTATCACAGCCAACTCTCTCAAACTCTTCAGACTCCTCACCCTCATGGGATCACTGACAGCCCTGTAGTTTCCCATTAGACTGTGCTTCCTTCTCTATCTTGCCATCTGTCTTTCTCTCAGAACTCTGGTATCTTTTTAATGGCCATCTTTGCTTTACACAGTGATCTACATTTAAATCATGTTTCCAGATACCCTAGCGATTTCAGAAGCTTACAGACATACTCTGTGGATCAGTGCTGAGGCTGAGCTATGGCATCTGATTTTCTAATTTAGCTGAGGTATTTGAATCAATGTTATGCACATCTCTACTTTCAAAAATTGATGCAGTCCAGAAACTGGCCCTCATTTTTTTTCCCCCCAAATAAATCTATACACTTCTAAGGATTCAGTAAAGATCAGTTTATCTTGGCCCTATCTTTTAGTCTTGTACACTCAAGAGACTTCCTTTTGCTATTTGTTAAAACACTTAGATGCTTGGCTGAAAATCTGTTGTGAGTTGTATCATTATAAGCAGCCCTTGGGGTTCTGTAGATAAATGGAAACACTCCCTCACATCTGCTGAGTAAGTATTATTATTTTGCTTAGCATTCATGTGAAACTTGGAAGTTAACTATTGTTACACTACTTCAAGAGTAACCACTTGTTCTTCAGCTCCAACTTTGGAAACAAAGAAGTCATTAGGCTTGAGGAAGAATGTTTAAGATTAAAACGTGTTATGCTTTAAAAGTCAAAGACCTAAGCAAAATCTGAGCTGCCCTTATGCCATCAAATTGAGAAGATGGAATTGGTGAGAATCATATTCAGGACAAAGCAAACAATTTACAGTCAACCAGAAAGATATGTTTATATTAACAAAGAAAAAGTCAGATCACCAAGCATTCTCATGGCTAACCTTTCCTACCCTCAAAGCTCTTCCTTGAGCTCTCTGTCTTTCCATCTGTGTTATGTCCCTTGAAGGGCAAAGTATTGCTTCCTGCTGCTGTGCTTTGGGTACTCACACATGCTTTAGTTTAGAAGTAAATGTAATTCACAGTTTGTTTCCATAAAAACGCTAAAAAACTTTCTGCCACTATCCCAACTAAACACTGGGAATTAAATCGACCTGTCCAGCACAAATTCAGCCTACTTACAGCGAGAGTCCATTCATTGATAGAACCACAGAATACATTTGGTTGGAAGAGACCTCAAAGATTATCCAGTCCAACCCCTGACCCAGCACTGAAGGTTCAAACTAAAATATGTCCCTAAGTGCCAGGTCCACATGCTGCTTGAACACCTCTAGGGATGGTGACTCCACCACTGCCCTGGGCAGACCGTTCCAATATTTGATAAACCTTTCAGTGAAGAAGTATTCCCTAGTATCTAACCTAACCTTCCCCTGACTCCCCTATCCTTTTTGATTTGAGTCATGCTGACGCCAGTGCAGTAATGCAGGCCTGGCACAACAGGTTTCAGCTGTACAGTTCTTCAAACACCGTTGGGAACCTTGTGTCTGCCATAGGTAGCATGATGACGCACCACACAGAGGAAGAAATGCTCAGGGCTGTAACCAGTTCCCTAGGTAACAAAGAGATACTATTCAAAGAGAAAGTAGTACCACGGTTGTAAACAAACAAATGCATACATTAAAGACCCACAGGCTGGCTAACTTTCCTAGATACTGTAGAGAATAGAGGGGAGCCAGAACACGTACATTCATGTAGCTTGTATATGCAAAGGAACATCATAATTTCTCACCAATTAAAAGGCCAAATAATACCCTCATTCACAAGTTCCTTTTAGTCAGCCAGGAACACTGCCTCCAGCCCTTTTCCTCTTACCTCACCACTACTTTCCCAACTCTTTCACATTACAAACAGCTACTAAGCAACAGGAGATTTGCAGAGCATGAGTCATTCTCCTGGGGCTGATAGGCTGAGTGCAGACTAGAGATTAGTGACCTGACAATGAATCGTTATGCTCCAGATAATCAACACCTTCACTGAATGCAGTAAAATATAATAAATTTTAAGTGCTTTAAAAGGATACAATCAAAACACATTCCTTATAATTCTCCCAGATAGAAATGTTAGCCTAGAAAGAGGATTTGTATGTTAGATGCACAGTTGGCACATAGCATTAGGCATTCCATACCCAGTAAGGTATTCCCCTAAAGTTAACTAGTCAGTAACTACATTAAATTTTATTTGGATGGCAATATAAAATCCTTAGGCTTTGGACTAATAGTAAAAAATTGGGGAACTAAGAAAAAAAGGGAAGTGAGGCATAACCATATACTGGGAACTGACTGACCTTCTAACTGGGAGTGTTTCTAGCAGTAGCCATCATTTTGACTAAAGTTTTGCTTTTATTTTTTTTCCTGGTAGAATAATGGAAAACTAAATTTGTCTGGAAAATGCCTCAGGAGTTCATCTTGACTATTCCCTTATCTCTAAGCAGAACTGACTTCTGCTTCCTATTTGAAAAGATCTGTCTGCCTCAGCCTTGTCTGTTTTTAACCCCAGCAATATTTGTATCAGACATTTTGATGGTTCATTTAGCACTTCTAACTCAGACAAAGCTGCTGAGGCACCTGACAGAGCCATGAGTCCTGACAAGTGTGCTATCAGTATTAAGGCCCCTAATAAGGACTGGCCAAAGCACATCTGTAAACAGAGGTCCCTCAATCATGAATCATCTGAGGGACTGTAATACCTAGAAAAGAAAAAATTGCAAGTTGTGAATATGAAGAACCTTGGTGCCTACATGAAAACCTTAACATCAAGCTCTTTATCTTATCCATGAAGTCCTAGATTGGCTGAACTTCTGCAGATGCAATGAACTTCTATAGAGCAATTATTCCAGGATGTGAACAGAAGTAATTTTCCTTGCTAAGTCTGGTAGAGATCACACTGACTCTGGAGGAAGTATTTACTAAATCTTTTGCAAAGTACATTTTAAGCTGTGAAGGGACCTGTTCAAATCAAAGCAGAGTTGTCTCAGCATGTGTTCTCTTTAAAACAAGGTTGACTCGGCTTCCTAATCTCAGTTACATAGGCTAACTTCCTAAATAATATTTAATAATATACCCTTAGAAACATTAAACATGTTGTCTGTGAATATTTCAATTAACGAGTTAAGTGAGACAAATACTATCAGAAAAATAAACCACAATGTTACTGAGAAAACAAATTTTGAAGCCTGATTCCGGTGTTCAAATTAGGGAGGAAAGTACAGAATTAATCTAAGTGAACAGACAGCATTTCCAGTTTTTTCCATCGGATTTCAAGTAAAAATAACTAACAGCTGGTGAGTAATCCAGTGAATAACAATCCTCAAGGATAATTTTCAAATGATTGTACAAAAAAAGAGGAAAAGTTAGGTGCTCAAGCTTCTCATAGGCAATTCCAAATCAAAATCAAATAAATACTAAACAGTGAGGCATTAATTCACTTCAAAAATGTAAAAGTTACTGTTGCAAGAGTTTGTCATGCAGGCTACTTAAAAGAAACTGAAGTAATTCCACTTACATGTGTGCACATGTGTGTGTGTATGCATACGTATGTATCTCAAAACCTCAGAAACAGTGACCACTAGAGCTCAGGGAGAAGACTATTCTTCAGTCTAGCAAACAAAATCAAAATGGTCTAAGATGAGTGGGAATTTAATTCAAATGGTTAAATGAAGACTAGATTACAAATTAAAAATCTGAATATCAAACCAATCCTTGCTGCGATTCAAACAAACTTATGAGTTAAAAAAGCAATCTGTGAAATAATGCAGCTGTATGACACAAGAAATCATCATTTAATGGTGGTTTTGCCTTAGCAAAAAAATATCCTCTGTTTGAATACATTTAATTTCTTGTCAGTATCTACTGAATCACATTTAGGATAAAATATATGTTTGGTGATTATGCTAATCTCGCCACACTCTGATATCCAATTTATCCAAGTAAATTAAATGTAATCCATAATTTACAGGACAAAAAAACTAATTTTGTTAAGAATCTTGTCTTCTGGAGCATTACTAATTGTGAAGTTGTTTGGGGGGTGGTTGTTTGGGTTTTTTTCCCCTATTTATTTTGATCTCTTTATATAAATTCACCAAGCTCTAACAGTCTTTCATGAGTAAAAATAGCCACACAAAGTTTCCAGCAATGAACTGTAATTAGCACAATCTCACCAACATTCATCCAGCCAAGCATAGTTGAAGAAAGTTTATTTTTATTTTGTGCTCATGTAGGGCATAATAAATATGATGAAAAAGATGATTCCTCTTCTTTAATCAAGGGAATACCTGTCTAGGTTTTGAATCTACTCTTGCCTTCTGCTGTAATCTCCTCTGGATAAAGCTGTACCAAATTCCTAGTTTTTCTGCAGTATCAGGACCTTACAAATACCAAAACATCTGAGCTACTGTACACTACTGCAGCTTTCAAAAACAAATGCAAGTTCTGATTTGTTCACTTTATTACCAGCAGCCATCCTATGTAATGCACCATGTGTGCATATGTGGATTAATACCAATACTTCTACAAGGAGCTTGAAAGTAGCTCAAGAGAATAGTTTGTAAATGGTCACTGATATCTTGAGCTCACATAAGTGTGTTTTATGACACTCCAAAGAATGTTGTATACTGTTGTGTACTTCTATACACAATCTTCCTGCAGTGACAAAGAACCTTCCAGCATCCTTTGCTAAACATTAAGAATTTGAGTGACATTTAATGAGATTCAGTAGATTTCAAGGGATTGATTTTTCTAGAAAAGCCTCTTTCCAGACATTTGCCTTACTAGTTTGTACTACTTTAAACAGACAAAAAACTTCAACTCAGCCTTCAATCTTGCACAAGCAGTTTTACTAATGAATCTAGAGATAATAATTACCTACCTACCCGATGGCATGTGCAAGTAGTTCAGAGATTTATTTTTTTTTTAATTAGAAAAGATTACTCTCCTGCCATCATAAAGAAAAGGTGGCCAATCTAACGTGTATTTCACTTGTGAAATGCCGTGATGAATTTAATGTAATCTGAAGAGCTTTCCAATCACATAAATTCAGAACTCCATCAAGTGAACATGCTCGAATCATGTGTATTTGGTATAACTCATACAGGAAAAAATAACAGCAATTACAGCACTCTGTCATCATCTTAAGAAAGCAATTATAGTAAAATATTACTGTCACAATGCTGCAATATATCAGGCAGTGTCCAAGGGACTTTTAGTAGTAGGGTACAGCTCCATCTCACCATTTCAGACATCCTGGGGGGCTATCTGAGACAATTGCCAACATCCGAAAGCAAAGAACATTTTTCTTGATCAATTTAAAAGGCACAGCACAGAAAATAGGCATTAAACACAGGCACTTTCCAGAACATCTAATCTTGTATGAATGCACTGAGTCAAAGAAATAAGAGGCAGATCTGATTATGTTAATTATTGCTTTTATTGACTTGACAATTGTTACTTTCAAGATATGTATTGGACTCACAAATTTCTCTGTGGTACACATTACAGAATGAAACATAGATTTCAGAAAAGGTGTGTTAGTAATTGCTCGTTTTATTTTTATCATTTGTACATTAGATTTTGTGGAAGTGAAATGTATCAAAGGAAGATAAATACTCAGTCCACTGGCTTATTTATTTAAAGAGCAAATATGGTATATTATCATACTTCACCACTTTGTGTACAATTTCTGCCTGTGCATGGTTAGGACCCTAACAAGTTTTTTATTGATACCAACCCTGAATCTGATACCTTTTACTGGTCTAAAACATCAGCAATATTCAAAATTACTCAATTTATTCCCAGGCTTATGATTTCATTCATTAAAAAGCAACCTTTGCAGACTATATTATCAACTGTTCCATGAGGAAGTAAGCCAGTAAAGTTTGGCTTCACATTGAAAATTGATACATCACTAATCAGTCACTGAAATACCTCCATCCTGCCTCTCCTTCTATCTTGCAAGACTTGCAATACATCCAGATCCTTCCACATCCACTAGCTCTTCTCTCAACCTTTTCTCTTCTAGTGAGCATCAGAACATTTGCTGGTGTGATGAGGTCCAAACCATGCTTGCATACAGCCAACCACAGCAATCAACAGCTCCAGAGATTCTTTTCCCAAATTTTCCTCAGCTGGCAATAATAACTTGGGCTTCATCTCTACCTAACTGCTGACTTCCCAATAGCTTTTAGGAATTCTCATCTATGAGGTCTTTGCCACACTACTAGGTTTAGTGAAATAGTGAAGAGGGTACCACACTCTCTTGGTGAGGCAGGCCAAAGCCTTGCATGTAGACACCTCTTTTTAGCCTTTTCTTTTGCACGTTTTTCAGGCGTTTTACCCCTCAGTCACACCAGTGGCTCCCCAGTAGACAAAGGCACTGTTCATTTTACATAGAAACGGTTTAACAACTGAGCAAGCAATCATTCAGCTTTCAAAGGACACTGCTGCTTTTTCTGCTTTTCTTCTGCATTCAGTCACTCAACTGCCCTAGATTAAATAAGAATGGGGAAATGTGGGGTGCTTTGAAATACCAATATTTGCATTGATTTAAAGTCAGAGAAAAAAAAAACTTTTTCTCTTGAAAATCTACATAATGCACAGTGAGCAGTAGTATTTAGTTCACACATTCCCATTTTTAAAAACCCTACTGTAAGAGTGGTATGAAAGTTAAATTCTAAATACTCAAAGTAATTTAAGTCTTCTTATAAAAGTCAGTTCCAATGGACTTCTAACTCCATCACAGGCTCACACTGCAAAACAGCAGCTGAAGAATGTTTTATTGTAATTGCTTATGTTACTTATTAACAATTCTCATGTGCTCATCTTGATGACGGATTTTAAAGGTCATTTGAGATTTCTTTTCTAACACCTCTTTCAAAAGGGTGCACCTGTGGGTACACATGATGAGGTGTGCACACACCAGGTGACTTACATGATCTAATTAGTTTCAGTAACTTAGCATTTAAGAAGCCACCAGCACCTCATTGGCTCCCAACTTTATGCATAGCATTCATTATTCTATATTTTCCTTTTGTTTTTAAATATCTTTCAAGCACTTTAGAAACCATGGGGGGGAAAAAAAATTATAGCTCATGTCTAAATGATCTTTAGCTTTAATTTTTTTTTTTTTTTTTAAATTGTGGCTTCAAAGTCAGTTCGCTTGGTAGCAGCTGAAGATCTGCCTCAGAGTTTCTACAGCAAACATACCAATCTTTAAACACTGTTCTGAAAAGCTTTGTAATTTCTTCAGTCAGGGTAATTAGCATGAGAAAAAAAAAAAAGCTGACAGAATAGAAAGAAGATGGGGAGAGAAAAAGAAGCCTGAGCAATAAATTACTTGTAACATCATTTCTCCACTTTCATCCCCTACAATCTTTCCAGTGGAAAATAGAGATAGTGATGTTTTATTTCCTTATGATCTACAGATAGCACCCAAAAACTGTAATTTCTTAAGTAGGGTAGTCTGAAGTTAAGCCAGTTGCAGATCCCTACTAACTCAGTTGAACAATCAACTTCCCAACAAGGCAAATACAGAAGCTACAGGTGGCTACTTGCACTACCTGGTATGTGCTACGCAGAGGTATAGACCACTTAAAGAAACCAACACAGAACTGTAGCAAATAGCCTCAGAAAAACTTTACTGCTAAAAAAAAATTAGTGTCGATGTTTAAGAGCTTCTAATTGGGTGAAAGGCTCATAAGAGGTAAGACATGCTTTTTGAAACAAGAGTTTGATAGAATAATTAGTTAAAACAGTCAGTTCAAGATTTGCTATAAATTATACGATACTGCCTGGTGAAGGCCATTCACTAAACAAATCTTTTTGAATTCTTTATCACAGAAGTGTTTTGGCTATGAATTTGACACCTTATTCAATGCTTCAGTATTTCACACGTTGCATTTCTTCTGTTAGGTTCACAATGCAGACAAGCCCAAATGTCTTTCAACACATAGTTCCTTTACTGTTTGGGGAAAATGCTGATCCTCAGGCTTGCTGCTGTGTTTTGTAATTTGTGAACGCCTAACCGAAATCTCCAAGATTACCAAGAAAGTAAACGTGCAGAAGCATAATAGCTATTGCAGGATGAACAGGTTCTTCCAGTGAGATGCCTTGTATTGCTTCTGTTTGTAATCTTTGCAGATCTTTAACTCACATCCAGTTAGGCACAAATTCTGACTTAAAGCATCTACAATAAAGTCTCTGTCTTTCACGTTTGTTTAGCTTGTTAGCTTATGGAGACAGGGAGCATTTCTCTTGGTATTTGTACATAAAGCAGAGCAGGGGCTCTGAACTCTACTGTAATACCAAACACACAGTTTTAATGTGGATCTGTTGTTCCTTTCAAGCAAATATTTAAATTAAAGGAACACTCAGCGCTCTATCTCAACCACACTAATACTGTGAAAGCAATGACTCACCTAGTAATGGCTTCCATAAATTAGACAGTTAAAACTGGGTAGGAAGTGTGAAACCATTAACGCTTCCCATAGTGTAAATTCTCTCACTGCATGTGAAGAAAATCCATGGCAGTAAAAATAAAAGGGGTGAAGGTGTCAGGACCTGTTTAGATACATTGTTAATAATTCAAATCTTCCTTCTCTGCAGCATATGGTTCCAGAATGAATCATTCTCTATTTGCTTTTCCAAATGAAAACTGAGGTTTTGTTGCTCGCTAATTTCATATGTTTTCCTCTCAGCTATTAAAAGAGAAGTTGTTAATATGGGTAATTGTGTGTGTTGCTAGCAAGGCCTCATAGTAGTACCCTACTGTAGCAATATTTATATGTCATCATCTTTCATACATCAGCACTGCAATGGAAATGATTGGTGGTAACATCAACACTATATGAAAGAAAAGCCATGCATACTTTTAAGAATCAGAAAGAAGTGGAAGAGAAGGAGACAATGCAATTTTGTACCCACAAATGGTCTTTGAGAGACCACTACAAAGCAGGTGTAAACGGTCGTCTGAACCTGACCCCGAGTCCTCCTGACTCCTCCCTGGGGATGGTCTGAACCTGGCCCCTGGTGCAGTGGTTAGCCCACTTCCATTTCCTATCTGGACCCCCTATAAAAACAGAGGAACTTCCAGTTTCACTCTCTCTGCCTTGCTTTCCCGGTGGCAGCACACCTGTTCCACCTGTTCCTGCTTTGCCACCTGGCCAGCCAACCACAAGGTGGAACAAACACCTCCTGAATCTACCTCCATCCTTTGCCATCAATCTGGTTTTGTACATATTCTTTATCTTGTTTCCCTTCCCTATACCTTTTTGTAACTTAAATACCTTTTATTTATTATTACAGTTTTCTATTTTAACTTCCAAATTGGAGCAAGACTACTCCAAGGGTAGTAGGAAAAAAAGGGTGTTCTACTCCTTTTTTTCACTCTCTATACCTAATGCTTTTGAAAGAGAGGAGGCATCCTATTTATGTGTTATTGTTCTGTTAGGCTTCCAGTCTCTGGGAAGCTTAAACCAGACCAATACAGCAGGTCAGCTGGTCTGGGGCTGACAGAAAAGCATGTGCCAAAGAGGCAATACTGTGACTGCTGCTTTGTGCAAGTGAAACATTATAAAATAAAAGTTGAAAACTGACATGCCAGGACCAGGATCTAAATGTGGCCGCTAAGCTAAGATGGGTGGTAAAAAAGAAAAAAAAAGCCTCTATTCAACAACTTGGTTTATTGCTTTTGAAGGAATGAAGGAATTTGCTATTTATAAGGTGCCAGGCTACTGGGCCTTATATACACACTGTATAGGACCATAATATAACTGGAAAGCAGCAACTGCTGCAGAGTTTAAGTTCCACAATTCAAATTATCTATTATAGGTGCTAAAAGCAAAAGATGATACTGCCGTGCTAGGCATAACATAAAGTGCACAATTTTCTCAGGACACAGAAAGGACTATCACAGACTTGTTCTCCTAGAAAAGGTGGGAGAACCGTGAACCTCACACTCTGAGCTGGCAAACGCCTCAAAACACTAATACCACTAGACATATTGCACAAGCCATCCAGTGGCAACTGTGCTTCAGCTACTGCTTATAAACTTTATTATCAAGAATTGATATCCTGTTATCAAGAATTATGCATATCAATTATCCAGGTGAAGGTCTTTAATCTTTTCACTTCTGGATGTATAGAGTATTAACATTCCTAATCAAACCGTTTGGCTTACCCAACCCAGTCTTGCTGTGTCTAACTCCCATCACTTTTTCTTGCTCTAGTCTATAAGACACCAAACTAAACAAGATCTTAAAAGAATGAATGACAGAAATGTTTTGCTACTGGTAACTGAATTTTGTACTCATGTTGCACTACTCCTTCTGGACTACGAACCCACTGGAATCTATTCCTTTTCATAACTCTTTCTCATCATGGGGGCAGCAGGAAAGAATACAGTTCATGCAGCAGCTGTGAAACAAGGGAAAAGGATCTCTAGTTTAAAGTGAAGCTGTCTAACAAAAAAAAGAAATACTTATGATTTTATTTTTTATTAAGTTTATATCTTTATATATATTTAGATTGAAGTTGCCTGTGAGCTTGAAGTGGCACAGTTTCTGTATCAGTTCAGCCACTTCCTGGCAGTTAAAGAAAAATATATTTAAAAAAATAAATCACACAGCAGAGGAGCACACAAGAAGCCCAGGCAACACGAATGAGGAAAGAGGTGTGAGAGGCCAGGATTTATCAGCGCCTTAATCCCTCCCTCAGTGGTAACAATACTTCTCTCATAGCATACAGTCTCAGGCAAGGCTTGCACTTCTAAACACACTCCAGTGTTGAGCAGCTCTTCATTGGATCATCAATACAGAGGTGCTTTTCCAGAGTTCTTCATCTACTAATATTTCCTAGCTCACCAGCAGGATTTCTGCCTTTTGTTCTTTAATAAATTCCGTATGTTTGTAACCTATCAGGACCTAACTAAACTATTAAAGTAACTTCGAGAGTTATTACCTCAGGCTTGCGTCAGTCTGAGAGGGTCTGGTTGCACTACAGGTGTGTTAGGCTGTAGTCACCAGCACAGAGCACCGCAACACAGCAAGAATTCAGGACTGCAGCCCTAAGGCTATCTCAACTGAATAAGCAGAGGCTGTGCCAGGCAAGAGGAAAGAAATCCCTATTCCTGCTAACCACCCTTTAGCTACAACATATAATCTCAAATACTTAGCTAGCCATCTAACTGTCCTTTATCTCCAACAAAAAGGTACTCCTTCCTGTTTCGCTCTTTTATGTTTGAACCTACTATTTTCTCACAGCAATTTTTTTCACCATGTTATAATCCATTAACTTCATGTCCTTTGATCGTTCCATAGGGAATTTATTTTCTCTCTTCAAAGATCTTTTCTAGTGAGAGAGGATATTTTGTCTAGTCCATAGATTCTGTTCCCTTCATGTGTCACAGCATGACTTTTTCTCTTTTCTTTTTTTTTTTTTTTTTTTTACTTTTTTTTACATTTAAGAAATCAGATTTCAAATTAGAAGTGTGCCAGGCAAGTTCATTCCTGATGGCACAAGATGTGTCCTCTGGTGAAAAACGTTAAGACAGGTATTATGCGTACACTGCTGGAGAAATATCACTCTGAATTTGTGAGGCAAAGTAGTTACAGGAGAGCAAACACAGTCACAAATAGTCAGAGTTAGTCATAGATCAAAGATGAGAAAAGAGACAAAAAAAGGAGCAAGGCAGAGATGGTTATGTTTTACTCCAGTAACTGACTTCATGTGAGCCTCACTCAACCAGAATTGACTTCCTTCCACCATCATCATGTTATTACAGCCTGTTGATCCTCTATTTAGCTCACCACTTAACTGATACTCACTATCTTATGTATTACCAAACACCATGCACACTTGCAATGGTTACAAAGAATCATGGATAGCAAAAGTCAACAACCCCAGCCAAACAGTGAGTAATGATTGTTCCAGGCTGGTTTACTTCCTAGGGCTTTGAGAGAAGAATCTTAGCTTCTTTTGCAATGCCAGTTTCTGGAATATTGTGAAGGAGATACAACTCTTCACCAGTTCAGTTCTGTGAGACAAATTTGGGGAACATCAGCAAAGGGAAGACATTCATTAAAGCTCTGGGAAAATCATAAGCATGTACGAGAAGTATATACATAATTTTGCATCACTTATGCTACTTAGCTTAAATCAGGATGCTCAATCTTCCCTCTTGATTCCTACTGCCAGTTGTTAATTCTGAATTTAAAAAAAAATCCATAAAGTATATACAACAGCTATATTCCATTTAGTTTTCCAACGAGATTTTAATTCTTCCTTGGTACATTTGTCAGTATTTACATGGTGTAAATCTGTGCAGTGCTGTGATTGCCAGTACCACTGCCTTTGAGACACAGAGAGCTATTGTGATCAGGTTTAGCCTATTAGGACTATTAGTCTAATTTAAAATCACTTTTAGAAGCTCTATCTTGCAGACAGGTGTTTTTAGAGGGAAATCTCTTATCCTCCTCTTCAAGAAGTGTTCAGTCTTACACATTCACTTTACTTTCAGATCACTTCCTGCTTGTTGGATCCATGTTGTTGCTCTGCCCTGGAGTACCAGATGTGAGAGTTCCAGAGTCTATGTGCCATTCACACAAGCTTCTTGATTTCAGCTAACTGTATATGGCTAATACAGGACTGCTGCTATATTCCAAGAACCAGTTTGCTTCACTTGTATGTGTATTAAAGACTGGGAACAAGAAAGAATGAGAAAGATGATGGATGTGTTCTCTTCTACCTAGTATGGTATGATACAGCTCATAGCCTTTAGCTTTTATGAACAGGGCTACTTCCTCTGCAGTCAAAAGTCACACACTGTTCCTCTATGAAATGTACTCGGTTTCTCTGATGCTATAGGCAAATGACTTAAAGTAGTTGCTACTGTTTACTTGTCATTAAGCTTGCTCTAAATGATATCTCCATGTTGGGAAGATAAGCATCAACAGCACGAAAGCAAAGTAAGAAATGAGTACTTTTCAAGCCAAATCAGCTGAACTGGGACAACAGCCACTCCAGTGGAGTGGAAATGAGGCCCTGAACCCAAGAGTCTCAATTCCAACATTCAATTTGTCAAACAACTTCTCCACCTTAGGTAGCCTGAAAACCAAAAAAAAAACAAAACCAAAAACAACACCCCAGTCTGTCAGGATTTTATTTCTAGAGACATTTAAAAAAAGAGTTGTCAAGTAGAACATGCTTTTTATAATAACACTTACACTTGTAAGCAAAATAGCTTTTGCACAGCACAGTTGAGCACACTATACACATTTGCACAAAGCAGCTGTCATTAAAAACATTTGCAACCTGGGGGGAAGGAAAAAAAAAAAAAATCAAATCTATCTGCATGCTTCTAGGTAGAGGTGTTTGTTCCTGTGCTGAATATCTTCTCATCCAGAAATCTCACACTTCTCATGGACTATTAATATCTTCTCTCATAACATTCGTAAGGTCAGCTTACTTGCCTTTTTGATCTCTGAATTAAGTTTCCTGAGAATTTATCTGAATATGTTCAAGACCAACTTCTACATAAAATCTACATTGTATTGGGAAATATAAAAACATACCACATTCTGTTAAAACACAGCCTTCTTGAGAATAGCTGTATTTTGGTTATACAGTAATTATAAGGAATTCCTAGTTCTAAACAACCTCCATAACTCAGGCAGAGGTCTAGTAATGAAAGATAACTAAATGTTTCTGTTGTTAGAGCCCCAAAAATCATTCAACCATTCTACTACAAAGGAAGGTCTTTCCCACAGGAAGTTAGGCTGAGAGCCCTCTGTCACTTGGAACTGTAGTTGATGTTTGCTGGTTGGCAAATCTGTAATCAAGCCACCTCAGGAAGGGAGAAGTCTCAAATACAGACAGACAAGTCAATTCATCACCAGGAAGTTGCACAGAAAGGCAGATTTTGAGGCAGACCATCTGTAGGGTAAAAAGGGACCACAGTGAAAGCAATAGAAAACTGTATTTGGCGTGTGAGTCACCACCCAAGACACCTGGCTGCTGGAGACTGTTATGTGACTCTGCTGTCAAGAGACTGAATGTTAGCTCCACGCAGCAAGCTGCAAGTGTAAACACCCATATTTGCTTCCTCTTCCCCATACATTCACTGGGTTGCTCTTGCCTGTCTCTTACTCACAATATCCCACCACACTTCAAATAAGAGGAGTTTCTAATTTTCTATTTCAAATCCCAGACGAGTTTTTTTAAAAGATGCGAAGAATTCTTTACGAAGCACCTTCCTTTGTTATTTACATGCCTGATCCCATAAGTAGCCTGCATGATAAGTTTCAAAGCAAAACAAAGACTTTAGAAATAAACATTTAAGCCTTTGAGAAAAATTATTTCAACTAGGGAAATTTTGCAAATGATTTCATATATCTACACACTGAAGCATAACCACTCTAGTCCAGACTGTGGGAACAGCTGCCTTCACTGTAAACTGGACTCAATCCTAAAGAGAAGCAACGCTAGAACAAACCCAGAGACAAGCATCATCACCAAAAAACAAACAAACAAACAAACAAACAACCAAAAAAGTGCTTTTTAAAATAAAAAAAACACTTGCCTATTCACTGGTTAAATTTTATTCAGTGTTTTACACGATTTGAGGGTATTTCAGGTTCACTCAGCAAAGTGTGTAATAATTCATTGGGAGTTACCTTCTGAACTGTAATTTTTTTTCTACTTTTAAAAATGTTGTCTTTCAAGTTACATGCAATGTGACTGCAGCTCCTCAGAGTGAAAGTACCTTTGAGCTGAGCCTCATCTGGAGCCAGTAGCTATGATGTCCCTGAGGATTAGCCTCCTCAACAGCAATAACCCTTTAGACTCCTTTTCCCTTTGCTGGGTAGGCACTACTAAGGGACTTCAATACTAACAACAATTCAGTGCAATTGAACTTAAGGTTTCTGCAGTTCTTGTTACATGAAACAGAGATTGGAAATCTCAGCATCACTTATTCACTGGCAGTGCACAGGAAAAAGGGTATTTCTGAAAGAAGAGCTCTCTTCTCTAGGTAGAATGCTGCCTTTCCCAAGGTGCAGTTCCACTCCTGATTCATCCACATGTATGTCTGACCTGTCAAGCTCTTTCCTCCACCCTAATATAGAGAGTGTTTGGTTCACTAATTCTTATGTTTTAGTCTAAGCCAAAGTGTCTTCTTGCAGCATGACAAATTCAACCATCCAGACTGGTCATGAAGTAGGAAGAATTGGAAGTGGAGGTTCAGGACCGAAAACAGGCTCTATTTCCAAAGCTGTTGTGGTGAAGGAAATCCTTAGTAAAGGTCTATATGAGAGTCAGAAGCAAATCAAAACTGTTAAGCAACTTGAAATAGTTTTTATTTATATCATCTAGTAAACAAAGTTGATGAAAAATGTCACTGTGTGATCTTACATATGTGTGGGAGACAGTATTGCAGCTGTCAGGGAATGACTATAGAACTCCTTGCTGGAAAGAAGTCATCAAACATTTCAGAAGCAGACTTTACAGTCTAGTATAATCTCTACTAAACACTTAGGATATCCAGACCGTTGCTGCCTCCAGGAAGATATCTGCTGATTCATCCTGGCAGCACCCACTCTCAAGCTCAGCTCTCCATAGATCCCTGTCGGCAGAAAGGTTCTCAACCATAGCACTGACACCAACTCAGAGAATTTTGCCTTACGATTCCTAGGAAAATGGGCTACAAGTCACCAGCAAATCTCAGTCAGCCTTTGGAGTGTAGGGAGCAACCAGATACCCAAAACCTTCTGGAAGAACTGTTTTGTCACTCAGTGCACTGACCAAAACCAAACAAAGCTGTATCTGTACACAACTGCAAATGCAGCTTCCCGACCAGAACCAGTCCTAGCAAATGGGGCCTGCAGCATCCACCACTCACCCTACACAAGGGACACAAGGTCATTCTGCCTGAATTAGCTTATATGATGTTTGGTCTGGTGCCTACTTAGAAACTTTGCATTTGCACTGACAGACGTGTCCAATTACCTTGTGATAATTGTTTTGTAAGATTGGATCATGCTTGGGCTGTTCAGCAGTACCAAGCAACATACCAATCAGTTTAGCTGCTGGCTGATAGCACAAAGTGCTCTGTGCCTTTCAGGGTTAGATGACAATTTTGGGTTTGCTACTATTGATTGAACTTCTTTGTTTCATTGCTTTCCTTTCCTCTAAGTCCACTTGAATTGTCACCATAGGAGACAGCTATTGGGTGCAGCTATTCTCTCTGTGCTCACACTGGAAATGGATACTACTGGAGACATGAAGAAAAGAGAAGGGGGATCCATTCTATCAGCAACTCCAGCAGTAGTTCAGGAAGCTTTCCCATAGATCGATCTAAAAGAGCATATGTGAGAGAGAAAGGAAAAGATACTTTGGTCTCTTTTTTTTTTCCATGTTGTTCAGGATCCTCAAGAGCAATAAGAAATGTCTACTTTTAGAATTCCCCATAAAATTCAAAAGTAAGGGACAAAATGCTATCCTGTGTGATATTCTGTGCCAACAGCTGGTGGATAACAGTGGATCAGGTTTATGCTTTCAAGAAGCAGTGCCTTTTGCCTTAGTGCAGCACACTGTAATTAAGGCCCTGAGTAGGGCCAGATTCACTAGCATGATAAAGAGCAGCTATTTCTGCATGTGAATTCAAATGAACAAATGTAATTTCTAAACATTAACCTCCCGAAGCAGATAACAAGTGGGTGTAGGGATAATTAATGGTTTTGATAGTTTCTAGGAAGGCTTTACCAGGACCCGTATTTTCTGAAATACTGGCATATTGCCTGGCTCAAGACCTGTGTCTAAAGGGAAACTAATGCAGTACAACAACTCCCATCTCCCAGAACAGCACTCCAGCATTTCTGTGGGTGCAAAGGGGATGCCGAGAAGTCTACAGTGATGGTTCCCATGTCCTTTCCTTCACAGATCTACACTTGCTTTTGCATACATGTTCCAGTAAAGCCAAGTACTGTAGGTGCATTGCTCGCTTTGAAGAAGCTCAATTGCAGCAAGAACAAGCAGTTCACAGGGCTCGCTGAGAAAGCTCGCTCCAGAGGTAAGTGAAATCCAGACTAAGGAAAGAGATCTGGAGAAGCAGGAAAGATGCTAGTCTAAGGGTCTGCCCTGCTTCTGACAGTCCAAAACCAAGAGGTCCCTGATGGCATTATGGATATAAGGAACACTTTCTGCTGACAGTACCCATAAAGCTCCACAGACAAGGCTCCACCTCTGCAGCTGTGCTCAGTGGCAACACAGTCCTTTGTGCTAATTCAACAGCCACCACCTTGCTACATAAACCAGGGATTAAACCCACCATTTCCAGAAGTTACAAACTGAGCTGCAGAAACCACAGCTCTGTAGCAGCAGGTCACTACTCCTATCTTGGTCAGCACACTGCTCCCTAGTAACATTGCCTACTACTGGCAATTCCTATCCCTTCCACTCTGCTGCATGTGACAGTGCAATTTGCTTCTCCTCTGTTATAGATCTGGACACTCTAAGTTGATATAAGCATGTATGATTCATTAAAATGGACACTCTGCACTACTGAAACAACATTTACAGGGAAACAAAACAATAGCTTTTCCCAGCCACCAAGATATTGCAAGATGTGGTATGGAGAGATGGAGCAGAACCAAGCCAGAGAAGATTGCATTGAATATGGAAGGTAAGAAAGCTGCTTGCAAGCAACCTGGGATTTGTCCTCTGTGAGAGGATTATGAACTCTTGCATTCAAGCCAGATTTAATATTGTGTTCCAGTGATCTACATATTTAATATTTTTTAAACTCCCACATTTCCTCCCTCCCCAGATTTTCCCCCTTCTATTTCAGGTGCACATATATATATATATATGCAGCATTTAATACCAACAAGTTGAAAATGAAAGTGCTACCAATTTCTCATAGACAGAAACTCAAAATCAAAAATGTTTGGGAAACAGAAAATGTTTGTTTAATTATCTCCAGCAGATTTAATGTAAGCTTTTGAAACAGAATCACAGAGCTGCTGAGATTTTAAGTCCAACCTCCTGCTCAGAGTAGGGCCCCACAAGATAAAATTGCTCAGGACACCATCAAGTCAGATTTTTTACTATGTCAAAAAACATCTCTCCTGAACACATGCACTACAATCTTTTAAGAAGTTATTTTAAAACATTTTGCAGCTTGATTGCAAAGAAGCATTTTGACAAGTTTGCAACATAACACATTTTCCTACAACCAAAATGAGAAATAAGAAAAACCTTTTCCCTACAATAACTGCATTTTTTAGTACTGTTCAATTTCCTTTTCCAGTTAGCTTTTTAAAAGTTCAATATATAAATTTCCATCTGGATCTGGTGTGAACTTTTAAAAATAAAATCAGCATCTATCCAGTACCAGGCACCAACATTAGTTCAATACAACCCTTACCACTATTTCTTCTCTTCATATCTTTTCTAGACTATATAAGGAGTTTGAAGACTCTGGCATATTCTCGACACCCATCAGTTCTGCCTCTGTCTGCAGAGGCTGCCTCGATTCTGTGTGGTATCGACATGTTGCGTAGTAATAAAAAAAATCCAGTGAAGTTCACAGCACTGACTCCTCACAAGCACAAACTGTCATCTCTTTGGTGCTTCCAAAACACAAGCAAACTACTACTCTAATGTATAAATACGTGGTCACAGCACCTGAGTGCAGTACATTCACCAGTTTGCATCTAGAGAGCACTGCAATAAATGAGAATGTACCTTGAAACAAAACCCAAACCTGAAGAAAACCACAATTCCTGAAACAGTGTGTTTGATCTTCTAATAGGTCACCAGAGAAAAATTTCTATTTTTGTGGAAGATTTCTCTTTTGACCCCATGATATTTGGTCCAGCAGATGTAAACTAACAATTACTTTTTTTTAACCCAAAATTAATCTCTGAAAGAGATTACTTTTTCTGCATATTTCACATTGAATTTTGCATCTAAGTGGTCAAGTAATTCAGATCATTCATCCAGGAACCTCTATTTTAATTATTTCACCCAGTAGAGAAGCTACAACATAATTGCAGCTGACAAACCATTCCTTGCAAATGCACAGACAGATCTATTTCAGTGAGTTACCACTTTACATGGAAAAAACATGAGGTTGTCATTACTGAGCAGTTACCAAAAAACACCTTGCAATTATTTGATGGTTGTTCAGTGGAAAATGGAAAGGAGTTTAGAACGTTCAAGTACAGACATCAGGGAAATAGGAATTGCATCATTAAAAAACGCCAGCCTAGTTAATTGTTGGTAATGGCTACAAATAATGACAGCAGAGAGTACTGAATGACGTAGGTGAGAGGATATTCTCTCTCTAATTCGTAATTGCTTCAAATGAGCAGTTCAGTCAATTTGAACTTATTTGGGACAGTCTGTACTGCTCATTCCAAAGCACCATAAACATTTGGCCAAAGCTGTCAGTGAGAATCTTCCAGGCCTTCTGCATCCTAACAAATGATGACAGAGGAAGGAAAGGAGAATAGGTTTAAAACACTGCTCTCCTCTCTTCCACCATGCCCGTTCACCCCGGGAACATTCTGTACACAGACATGCACACAAGCGCAGGTGTGTCTGGTGCTACACAGATTTTTATTTTTTTTTTAACAGATTTTTCAGGAAGGCATTAATTATGTAAATAGCATCTTAAAAAGTGAAATGCTCCTTTGGCACATCTATTCAGCTTCCGCTACAGCAACTTAAAATGTCCTGTAAGTCACTCACATAGACGGAGCTGTCTATGTCAAATGCCTGGCAGTTAACAGGAAAAAGTTATGGCAGATGCATAGCAGATAGAATGAGTGCTAAGTCACAAGGAAGAGCACCACCTAACTAAAGATATTTGGGTTTCATCCACCTCATTGGCCTGTTTCAAAAAATGCTTATCATGACACATATTCACTTTATCTGCACTTGTCACATGTAATTGCCAGTTGTTCCCATTCTGGGATTACTCTCTTAACTGAGGTTTTCAAGACAACACTTAATTTGATCTCTACACTTTCAAACAATGGTCATCCAAATATCCAAAGGACCTACTTGGGCCACCATTATTTCAGATGGCAAGTGAATGTATCAGGAATAACAGTGTGAGCTGAAAATCTTTCTAATGCAGTACACGAACAAGATCCCTGCCTGTGTGATGCCACAAAAAAAAAAAAAAACCAACAAAAAACCACCCAACAAAACACAAGTCAAGGGAAGCAAACAATGAACAAAACACATCATCACTCTACTGATGTGTCAAGAAAATTCCCCACTTCTAAGGCCCTTATTTCAAGGCTCTTAATTAGAGCAGTGAGCCTTAGAAGCAGCAAAGGTCAAAAGAGAACCATACTGAAAGTAAGGTCCTTCCGCCTTCTCAGCATCCTCTTCTCACACACATAGCCTTGTTTTCTCCACTGAGTACAGCCAGGATAATTTCACTACAAGCTCCACTACGTCCTTTGGATAAGAATCCACTTCCACATAACTATGCTTGTGTGAACCACTATTGCAAGTCTCTCTGGATGACTATAAAGGGTGAAAAAAAGTCAGAAAATGTCAAGACTGAACCTAGGCTTCTCTGGGTCTGAAGCAGCTGGCTACCAGATGTAAAACCCTGGAAAACTTCAGTGGACTCAAATCTTCCTGCCACTGTGGATTTCCAGAGCTCTTTTGGAATGTATTTCTAAGGGAACACTGACACTTACCAGCATGGAACGGCTGCACCACTTAGAAAATTTACCCTTCCGTTTCAGGCTTAGTTTCCTAAGACTGGCTGTACGCACTTTTGTAAGCCATGAAAGTCCCTAAAAGTAGTGGGTCAGCACTGTGTAAAGAACAGTACTCAATCTATTTATCTCTGCTAAGCATACAGCAGAAGAGCAGAGTAGGGAGATTTTGCCCGAGTTTTGTGAAATTACACCAACAAAAGGAGGACTAAGTACTGCTCTGCTAACGGCAGGAGACCATAGCCACGTCACTCTTTTCAGAGAAACTGAATAGACATTCAACAGAAAAGACTCGTGAGAATTGCTGGAACCAGGTGAATCCCTTCCTTCCCCTCCAGGATGTACTCCTTGCTGCTCTAAAACAGGCAGAAGGTGTTTTTTTGGGGTTTTTTTGTTTTTTTTTGGTTATTAGAAAGCTTTAACTGCTACCCCAGGAATGAGATACAGCGAGGCAATTCCGTCCCAGGGAGAGACAAGTGCTCTGCTCATCTCACAAAAGTTGTGCCCTGCAATAGAGCACATTTGTATTGGGTTAATGCAATCAAAGGCACCCTGCTGTCTGGTCACTGACCTAGCTGCAAACAACAGATGCTATGATGCCGTGAGCTTCTATTATATATACCCTTGTTTGCTTCTTCTAAAGCTCTGTTACATAGACCTATTGAGATGTGACCATTGTGAAAGAAACAAAACCATATACTCAGTCTGTTTTGCAAAGAGGAACAAAAGCCTGTAAGCACCTCAGCCTTTGAGTGCCATTTTCTTCTTCTCATCTCCCTTCACTGCTCCCCCTAAGTTCAAGAAGTTTGTGTGCTCTTCCTTACATCTGTAACAATCTTCCCAGCTGCACTGGCATGGTCCAAGTCTTCCCTGTTCTTGTGTTAGATCCTTCTTATATTCTTCAACTTTCAGTCCACAGATTCCTCTCCTCTGCCTACACCAAGGTGAAAGATGTCTGTTACCTGAAGGTATCTTACCTCAACAGTACTCACTGCCACAGAGACCACTGGGACTGATTCCCACCTGTGTAAATCAAGGCAAGCCTGCTGAGGTGATACACAATCATGAATCAGAGAAAATGTTGAATAAGGAACACTCTTCTCTGATTTCCAATACAAGAGTAAGATCTGACAGACCCTGCTGCTAGATGAAACCCAACAGGAAGCAGCTTTCACACTCTGCATGGTTTAGCTGTGGAGCTCCTTGCCACAGGAGCAACTGAACACCTCCCTGAAAGAACAACAAAGCTCGCTGGGAGTCATGAAATGCAAAGACACTCCTCAGGTTCAGACACACCCTGAGCCTTAAATTATTGGAAACAAGGAAAGTATTCTGAGAGTGCCACTGCATATCAACTGTTTTTGTGTCATCTTCCCTGAGCATTCCCTGCAAGCTGCTTTAGGAGACAGCACACCAGTGTAGATGGAGCTGCCATCTGACCTAGTGAAGATGCTTTATTGGCAGCAGCTGAAGACACTGTTTGTATACACACACGAAAAGAGTCTGCATCTGCAATACTCCACAGGTGTAACTGCAGAAGTGTATATGGCACTCACTAGTAATCAATTCCTACTGTCCAGTAAACTACAACCATAGCTGCTGCTACGAGTCAGTAGCTAATACACATTTATCTCTGTTGTCCATCAGTAACTCAGAAGCTACTGGGACATGGTATTCATGCTTTCCATTCTTCTAATTATTGTCAGAAGTCTGACGCAAGTCCTCTACGGAAGAAGTACAACCAAGTTATATTAGCATCACCCATTCTGCTTCTTTTACAAATCTCTCATGGACACCTATATATACCAAGACTGAAATACATATGGGTTAAGTCAAACATCATCCAAGTTACTGCTTTGTGTCCACGGAGCTTAGATTGTATAATACTGCAGCAGCAAGCTCTTTTATCAATCACTGAAGAACAGCTCACATACAAAGAGAAGTATTCAATGTCATCATCTGACTCCTGACATAAACACAGCTAGGTGACAGATACAACAAACTGGCTTTTGCTAGTTGGACTTCAGTGTTTACATAAGGGATCTTCTTTTAGATAGTTTCGTTCGTTTGTTTAATTTCAAAGAGATCCATGCTTTGGAAGCATTTTAGACAACATGGATAAAAGCTTGTTGCCTGAGATACTATATAGGAAACAGCAATGAAGAAATGAGCCAATATGTCAGAATATGTGATTATAAACTCTCATTTGAAAAACCCTCATGAAGAACAGTTGGTTACTGAAAAAAAAAATTAGAAGTAATTTAATCACAGGTTGCCAGGATGCTTCCCATGCCTCATCATCTCTGAATCAACCAAGCTTCAGCTCTCTCAAGATCACCCAATGTCAGCAGATATTTTCTCCCAAACAGTCACTCACACGTGGTGTATAAGACATCTTCTCTGGCTGTCCCCTAGGAGTCACTGGGAATGAGCAATGAATTCAGATGACAGGAAATTATGCATTTGGCTGCCTGAATTCTTTTGTGAATGAACAGGGGTATGAACAATTCCTACTTACCTCAGCACACTTCTGGTGCCAGAATTGATTCTAGGGGTTTCATCACTGCCTAGCACAGAATGTTAATGCTTTCATTAATTCTGAATGTAAAGAGTTGGAAGAGCTATTTGAAGAGATGCAAACAAAAAGGAACAGATAATCATCAAGCACTGCTGACAGGAAGCCATTGGTACTGGAGACGGTGAGGCTGAATTGATCAGACAGCTAGTGTTCGAGAGAGAACATTTCATTAAGCACTGAAAATAAACAGGACCCATCAGTTGTGGATCGGCAGCACTGAGTGACTCAGGCTATCAAACGATCCTTACTTGAACCTGTTGAGGATCTTGGCTCAGCATTTCCTTTTGAGTATTAAGCCGAGTGAGAAACGTGTCAATAACGCTCTCCGCTGCTGCCTGGCAGCTGGATAAACAGCAGGGAGAGCCCCACCGAAGTGCTCGCAGGTTCATCGCAGCAGCGAGGGTTCAGACTTTGATGCCGCTTGCTACAGAGTCGGGCTGGCTGAACTACACACGCCAAGCTCCACGCCCTGGAAAGCCTTGCTCAGAGCCTGCAACCGCTCAGGTGCCATCCACAAGAGCCGCAGCACCTTCAGACATCTTATTCCCGTGTCCATCCCTCCACCCCACCTGCTCACCCTGCTGCACATCCCACGGGCACCGCACCGGCACCAAACCGTGAAAGTGAATCCCCTGCCGCTGCCGAAGCAACAGGGTAACGGCAGGGCTCCTCCCAACTCCGCACAGCAACTCTGCCGTCCCCACGGTGGCCGCCAGCATCCCGCAGGAGCGTCTGTGCGGAGCCGGGCGGGGAGCGGGGGGCTGCGGGGCCGGGCCGGGCCGGTACTCACATGGTGCGGGGCGAGCGGGTGCCGAGCGGCTCAGGGGCGGCTGCCGAGCGGCTCAGGGGCGGCTGCCTTCCCTCCTTCTCCAGCAAAGATGGCTTTCCGCTCGGCTCTGCTGCAAGCAGTCTCCTAGTGCTGTAGGCACTGTTGCTGAGATAGGAGGGGTAGGCACCGGCTACTGAGCATGCCTGTGCCTCACATCACAGCCTAGCAAGTAGGGGAAGGCACAGAGGTACCCCCTCCCCACCCTCACGCCAGGCAGGAGAAAGTCCTAGAGCGACTCACGCCAAGGGAGCCTCCCGCTCCTGCCCGCATCGCTCCTTCTCCCGTGCAGCGGGAAACGTCTGCCCGGGGTGTGGTCACTACAGCTGAGCTCCTTCCAGCCAGGCTTGGGGCGGTTACCTAGATGAAAACCTTTGTGTGCTTCTATAACCGCCTTCTTTATCCCTCTCCTCTCTAGCAAGGACAAAAATAAATACCAAAACAAAAACCCCCAAACCCCACCAAAAAAAAAAAAAAAGGAAAATCGGGAGACATATTGCAATTCAACCTGTGCCACCAGGAGTGAACGCTCATGAATGAAAAAAAGGCAAGTTGTCAGGAACATAATTCCTGCACATAACACAGAGCAAGTCAAAGGCAGAGAAGCTGCTAGGTCAGTTATGGCTTCTTACATGATTGTGTCTTGCATGAAATATAGCCACTGATAAGTCTTCATGCTTCTGGGTTTGACAACTTGCAGTCTTCACCTCACACTCAGCCTAGATCCAGGCATTCAATCTCCCCCTTGAAACCTCCTTGTTACTATCAGCACTACTCTGGTACACTTCTGCCCCTGTGTAGAACAGAATTTCTTCTGAAGCAGAACACACTCCTTTGCACTTAAACCAGGGCCATGACATACTCCAAGAAGAGGCCAAGAAAGCAAAAAGGCTACACAGAAGTTTTCAAGAAGTTGCAGCTTAGCGTTGCTGATGTTGATAGCTCATTCTAATTTACTTATGAAAAGATGTTCCACTGCCTTCACTAACTTTCCACCAATTTTAGTGGCAGCTAGCACAAGCCTTTAACAGGTATCTAGCCAAGTAAGGCAAAGGCTTACCCAGAAAGCAGAGGAGCTTTTATAAGCATCTAGACTTCAGATTTTGGGGTGCTTCTTGGGCGTAAATTGCATTGGTGCCATCAGATCAGATCTGTGTTTTCTGTTCGTGGAAGACAAACTCCAGAGCTGTTCCTCAAAACAACAGGCAAAGGTGCTGGGGTTGAGCAATGCCCAGACATGAGGACACTTAACATAGAATGGTTTAGGTTGGAAAGGATCTCAAATATCATCTAGTTCCAACCCCCCACCATAAGCAGTGACACCTCCCACTAGATCAGGTCACTCAAGGCCTCATCCAACCTGGCCTTGAACACCTCCAGGGAGGGAGCAGACACAACCTCCCTGGGCAACCTGTTCCAGGGTCTCACCACCCTCACTGTAAAGAACTTCCTCCTAATATCTAGTTTAAATCTCCCTCTGCCAGTTTAAACCCATTCCTCCTCGTCCTGTCATTACAAGACCTTGTGAATAATCCCTCTCCAGCCCTCCTGTAGGCCCCTTTCAGACAGTATAAGGTCTCCTCAAAACTTTTTCTTCTCCAGGCTGCAGAGCCCCAACTCTCATAGCCTGTCCTCATAGCAGAGCTGCTCCAGCCCTCTGATCATCTTCATGGCCCTCCTCTGGACTCTCTCCAACAGTTCCATGTCCTTCTTGTGCTGGGGGCTCCAGAACAGCACATACTACTCCAGGTGGGGTCTGATCAGAGCAGAGTAAAGGGGCAGAATCCCCTCCCTTGCCCTGCTGGCCATGGCCATGCTGCTCTTGATGCAGCCCAGGACACAGTTGCTGTCTGGGCTCCACATGCACATGTGGAGCTTTTTGTCAACCCAGACCCCCAGGTCCTTTTCCTGAGGGCTGCTCCCCAGCCATTCCCACCCAGCCTGGAGTTATGCTTGGGATTGCACTGACCCAGGTGCAGGACCTTACACTTGGCCTTGTTGAATTTCATGAGGTTGGCCTGAGCCCACCTCTGCAGCCTGTCCAGGTCCCTCTGGATGGATCCCTGCCCTCTAGCAAGTCGACTGTGCCACACAGCTTGGTGTCATCTGCAAACTTGCTGAGGCTGCACTCGATTCCTCTGTCCATGTCACTGACAAAGATGTTAAACAGCACTGGTCCCAGCACTGACCCCTGAGGGACGCCACTTGTCACTGGTCTCCAGGTGGACATTGTGCCCTTGATCACCACTCTGCATGTGACCATCCAGCCAATTCCTTATCCAGCAGTGCTCCACCCATCAAGTCCATGTTTTTCCAGTTTGGTGACCAGGATATCATGTGGGACAGAGTCAAAGGCCTTACTCAGGTCCAAGTAGACGACATCAGTTGTCCTTCCCTTGTCCACTGTTGCTATTGACTTCATCTTAAAAAGCCACCAAATTTGTCTGGCACACCTAAATCCAGGCCCAGATGCTGACTGAGATGCAAGGCTTCAGTGGACAGCTCTAAAGGGGAGACATCTTCTTTGCAACAGTGGAACACTTCAAAGCAACTTAGTCACAGGAACCCCTCTTCCTTCTCCCAGCTGTACCTGAAAGCTTGTTCTTTGTGTTAAGGACTCATCATACTTACTGCCACTGGAAGGTGAATCTGTCTCTTCTACTGAAGCTAATTATTTGCATGAATAAACCAAGTATCACTTAGAGTAGCACTTCGAACCTTAGTTTTCTACATCTGACCACATCACTTGTTCACATATTGCACTCATAACAGCCTCATCCTGGGAAACATCCTGATGGAAGCAAAAGCTAATTCAAACTTCCTTTTCTCTGTGAAAAGCTAGACTTTCAACCACCTTGACATGCTCTGATGACAGTCGCGACATTCCTGATCAGTTTTACCCATCCACAGACCATTTATTTAAGCACTTTTCATCTGGAATTCTTCAATAGGTCTTTCCATCTGAGGGCAGTTTACCTTCCAGATATCCTAAACAAAGATGTTTGTACAATAACCCTACAGCATACAGCCACACCAATACTCACACAGACACTTAAACCAAATATTTTGACCATCTGCTACTAAGTACATTATCTTCATCACTCTCAGTCCCAAAACACATTTAAATACTGAGGAAGGGAAAAGGCATGCATGGCTAGCATGGGCAGGAGCTCTGCATCAGAAGGACTCACTATCTTGACCATCTTGCCTTTCTGTGGTATCACTTCGTGACATTACCATATGGAGAATGAAAGAAGTAACTCGATGGTAGACCAAAATTCAAAAAAACCCCTACAACCAAAATACAAACCAACAATGAAACAAAACCCAAGAAACACCAATCAACGCAAAATACCAAACAAACAGAAAAACTACAAAACCAGAACAAAACAAAACCAAACCCAGAACATTCTGGAAACCCCCAAACTCAATATGAAACACTTTTAATATACAAACTACCCAGAGCACATGATGCAGTGTTGATGCTGACTTCATGACAGCTTTATCCTGAATGGAGAAGAACTGAAGAGCTCACACAAGCACTGAGGTAAGATAGCAGACAGGCATTGTGTACTTCAGCAGATGCGTGTCAGTGTAAGGGATAATGCTTCCAACACCATGAACATAGTGCACAATGAGCGTACATGGCCATAGCTTTTTCTGATCTGACACAGGACACCTCTCAAAACCAAATTTAAAAACATTATTAGACTATGGCTTTGCTTGCTAAAGAATTTTCTACTAGCTAATGAAGGCATCACTATTCCAACCCAAGAAGAAAATCCACAGCTAAGCAAGGAGATGTTTTCCTTTAACCCTACATTACCTTGGCATCAGCTTGCCATGAAAGTCTGCCAAAGCCTTTGGTGTAAGAGGAAGTGCAGAGACACCCTGTGGTGGCAAAAATAAGAATTAGTTCAAACAGCTTCTGTTTTATTTCATTAAGAGACAAAACTGGATCAGAAAAGCTGCATCCCGGGGGCACAGAAATCTTCCCCAAGTTGCTAGTCATGTCACTACCATTTGATTTAATTGTGGGCAATTGACAAGGCAGGAATTATAAAATATGTAGTTATTTTCTATCCAAAAAGCCCTGCCCACGAACTATGTACAAACTAGTTAAATTTGGGTTCTAATTCAGTTGGGGAAAATCTTCACAAGGATTCTTATGGGCAATTCATTAGTTTAGGAGAATCAGAAAATTGGAAAAGTTTAGCCATAAAATGGCTTTGCCCCACTTATAAATAGACAGCCTGGAGCCCTAGGGAAAGTCTGTTTACTCATGGCAGTGGAGTATAATTCAGGTAGTCCCTGGCTCCTTTGTGGCAGTGTTGGAACTTCGTGGCATCTTAATAGCTGTTGAGAGGCTTCTAAATCTCCCCAGGCTCTAGCAGGGTGCTGGGAAAGAGGCAGACGATCTGTGACCTGATCCTGGTTCCTGTTGGCATGGAGGTTTGCAGAGGTGCAGGCAGGATCTCTTGCAGGTGTGCAGAGAGCACAATGTTGGTGGCACTTCTCAGCACATCATGAAGCATTCAATGCCTTCTCCTGGTAAACTTGAGGCACATAAGTTTCCAGGTGGTTTAAGCTGAAAACATTAAGGCTAAGCTAGTCTGACACATGAGGCAGAGCAGAACACATTGTCCAAGCCAAGAGCAGTGAGGCAGAAGCACGTTGTCTGAGCAGAGCAGAATGTAGAGCAGAGCAGCACAACTGCTTGCAACTTAGCTCCATTTATATTACTTGCCTGAGTGCAATGGCTGCTTTGGCCACAGAGGTTCACCAATCAGAATGGCATTTGCAAAGCTGACCATATTAGGTGAACCCAGGTCTTGCTTACCTTTATCTGGGCAAGACATTCACAAGTGCATAAACACCTGTGGGTACCTGTTTATCACTTTGGGAGAGAACATAATGGCCCAAGCCTTTGTTTTCCTCCCAGCCTTCCTCCCCCCCATCAGCAGAAGGGTGGGGCAAGCCAGGACATGTTTTAGGCCTATTAGCTTTCCAGGACACCTCTCTTCAGGCCTCTTTACCTGTCTGGCATCTTTTGCTCTGTGTGTTTGCATAACGGTTCCCACGACAAAATTTCTAGTTCTTGTTCTGCTTGGTTCCTTTACCTCAGAGTATATTTGCTGGGTCAGGGACACTCTGTGCTGCTGCAATTAGAGGGCTGGCTGTGGGCACGCTCCATTTCAGGAAAATAGTTCTCTGCATCCTGCCAGACCAGCGTAGGGAAAACTATCAGTCTCATTTTGTAAAGCATTGTTTGGTTTTTGTTGTGTTGGGGTTTTTTTGGTTGGGTGGTNGTTTTGGAATCTTTTTTGTGTGTGTGTCCACAAAACCAGGATTATCAGGGAGCTCAAATATCATCCAGTTCCAACCCCCCTACCATGGGCAGGGACACCTCACTCTAGATGAGGTTGCTCAGAGTCCCATCCAGCCTGGGCTTGAAAAACTTCCAGCGATGGGGCTTCCACCTGCACAACCTGTTTCAGTGTCTTACCATCCTCATGATGAAGAAATTCCTAGCATCAAATCTGAATCTACACACTTCTAGTTTTCCTCCATTCTCCCTAGTCCTATCACTACCTGACATTCTAAAAAGGTCCCTCATCAGCTTTCCTGTAGGCCCCCTTCAGATAGTGGAAGGCCACAATGAGGTCCCCTGGGAACCTTCTCATCTCCAGACTGAATAACCCAAACTCTCCCAGTCTGTCATTTTGTTGGGTTTTGGTTTTTTTACTCCATTCATTTTTCATATTTTGCCCTGAAATCAAGACAGCAGTTATAGAGGAACCAATACAGTCAAGAGCAGGGATCAGTACAAAGCAGTTCTGACATCTGAAGTCTTGCAGATACTAAATTGTGCCTATAATGAACTAGAGACAACCTACAGGTAGGTCCCTGAAGTGAATGCTGTTACATGATCTTCTCTGAAGGCACTGTATTTTCTCCCACTTCTACACACAAGATTCCCATTCTAAAGAGTCGTTTGTAGTCTATAGGTTTATAGACTGACCACATAATAAAGTAATTCTCTAGCATTGTTTACTTTGGCTTACAAACAAACCAACAAACCCCACCATTGCTGTTGCTAAGTAAGAAAGGTGAAGGCAATTAATTGGCACATTGAAAGCAACGGTGGTCAAGCCTCAGAAGATTTAAGCAGAGAAGCAAAGCAAAGCAAAGGAATCAATTATCCAGATACTCGGTATTCAAACCTTCTGATCTGGCAACACAATTAAACATACAGTTAAAGCACAGGAGGAATTATTTCTACATCATTAGAGCAGCCAGACAACTTCATCTTCAAAAGAAGATAAATTAAATATCATACAATATGTCAGGGGGTTTTGTTTGCTTTGCTGTTGTTTTAAATTACTAAAAGGTTTTAGAAAAGGCCTCATCTCTGGACCTTCAATTCTTTGTCACCAATTTTCTCACACTTAGATCTGCACTTTCAATGTTACTTTTTCCTCTCTTGATCTCTTAAACAAGTGGAATTAGTACCAAAAGGTCCTGCTGTGAGAAGTGTTTGAAGCTCACTTCTCAGAGGTGAGGTAGGTTCCTCTCTCCCAGTTGCTAATTATATTAGCCATGGATTGACCTGTTCTGCAAAGCTTCACCTCAGCACCACTGTGTGCACAAAATGGGTCTTGAACTTGCACATCATTTTGTAGCAAATTAAAAGAAGTTAGTAATTTTTAGATAATTTTCCTTCATTCAGTTTGTATTCAATAATAGTACAGTAATTCTTTAATGACAGCTTTATTTTACAGGTCCACAACATGTCTGCCATTCTTTCATAGTCTTTCCTGCCATTTCTGTGGGAGAAACAGATACAGCTTACTTAGATTCTCTTAGAAAGCTAGGAGCATGTCACTCTTTGTTCCTCCCTTCTTACAGTATCTTCTTAGTGTGTGTCAATGTATAATTTTGGTTAATAATTACAACACCATGAAAAACTGTTTTAGGGGGTGATCCTGCAAAGAATTTGCACAGTGATTCCCTACTGCCTGTGTCTATCCTACTGTAAGAACTAGTTAAGGAGAACTGTCTTAAAAGGCTGGGTTAGTGGAGGAAGAGATGAGTGGAGAAATCAGTTACCAGTTTTGGTTTTCAGTCTACAAATGCTGTGTGACTTGTTCTAGATGAGTTGCAGAAAATATTTTGAATGAGTAGGGAAAGACAAGTGCTTCCAATCATAAGGAGGACTGAATGTGACCCTCCAAGCTAAGCAACCAAAAGTTAATGCAATTATCAAGTATCAAATGTAGAACAGAGAGACTAATTCAATCAGGGAGGCCAAAAGGATAATTCTTGGAGACAAAGCAACGCAACACGGAAATGCAGACTAATCAACTGCTTTGTCATAAAAAAAAAAAAAAAAAAAAAAGGAAACAATTTTCAAGCCTTAACTAAAATTCCCAGCTGGATCTTCATCTTTCCAGGGTTCTGGTTTTCCATTTGTACTATTTATTCCATTTCACATTTGTTTCACTGCTTCTGCTCTCTGCGCAAAACTGTTTCATTGGCTCCTGGTTCTTTGCTTTTATCAGAGGAGCCGCCTCCTCTCTTGGTTTTCAGCAACTAGCCTGATCATGAAAGAGAGCACACAGAGGAAAATACTGTATTTCATGCCCAGGTCTACTTTCTACACTTTTGTGGAATAGTGGTTGAGTAAGCTTATCTGGTCACCTCAAATCTGTAGGATTTTTCAAAGCAGGTATTTGCTCCATCTGATGGAAAAGCAGCTGCTCACTCATCTCGACTGAACCTTCCACGTAACCAGGTTTGTAAAGTAACCAGCCCAAACTTCACCAGTTGCAATGCAACAAGAGAGTGAGCTTTCAAAAAGCCACTCAGATTTCTGCTCTCATCTAAGCAGGTGCTGTTGTTATGGCAGACAAAATGAGCTGGCACAAAGGAAAGAAGGGACTTGCAGAAGAAAGCATTGGCGATGGGAAGCACAGCCGAAAAAAGAGAGAGCGACTATTTAGGAAGAGATTTTCTGGATTGAGTCTCTTCTCTGGGCCTCCTAAGAATAAACTGTAAGTACATCCCAGATTATATTTTGTATACATTTGCAACCATGAAATTTTGTGAGTATTGCCGGAGCACCTTTAACAGAGCCACAAACAACTCCTTTGTTCCCTCTGCTGTGCTAACCGTTTCACAAACAAGAGAACAGTTATAGTCTAATTAAACAACTTTACCTAAAACTACCAAGTCACTGACAGAAGTAGGTACACAATGAAGATCTCCAAATCTTGTGTGTCTGTATGCTTCTCTTACAACTATTTGTTTATTCCCCCTCCCACCCAGCAAGAGAGATGTGGAGGGGTAGCAGCTCTGTTCCTCCACGTATACACAAGTTCTGCTGGTTGTGACAACCTAGGGCACCGTTTCTAGGAATAAGATTGCTGAAGGTTGTGTTGCACCAATATTCCTGCTCTAGGGTATAATAGACAGTGACGATTGATAGGCAGCAGCCAAAATCACTGTTAACAAAGTCAGGGATACTAAGTTCCCTGAATTGGAGCATAATTATTGCTTTTGTTCGTATAATAATGCCTTTATGCTTAGTACTTTTCAGATAGAAATTGGGGGGGGGGGAGGTGGGGATGAGAGAGAATCAATGCAAAACTATCTCGTTTTATTTTCAACCCAAGTAAGCAGAGGCAAAAAATGAGTTTGAGCTTCCTGTCTTGTGCATTTATTGGCTTTGAGCTGCTGTCATTGTTCTTATGGGACCTGAAATTCTCTTCTTGGATCTTTGTACTTGGTATTATTCTTCTTTGGCATGAGGTAAACCTAATGTATGCATCATGCTAAAATCAGTAGTTTCCAAAAAGTGTCTTTCATCGTCCATTACAAGAGCTGTTTTCTAAACAGATCTCCTAAAAGAGTCTGTCTTTGATAATTACCACAAAATTACCGTCTTAGCAGGAAGTGCATGCAAGTCTCAGCAATTACTCAGCTAACTACATTAAGCTTGATAGCCACGGCAGCTGGTTACAAGCTCAACATAAGATTAAAATACACTAGTCAGAAACGATCTTGAGAGCCAGATTCTTCCCTCAGACTGATCCAACTGCAGAACTAAATCCATGGGCTTTGCTTTGGACTTCACCTTGCTGCAGTGCTGAGGAACTAGACTGGGAACAGTCAAACGTTCAAGAAGTTTAGAGAATTACAGTTGTGAATTTACTCTATTGAGAATGATTTCACTGAAGTATGCACCTGGCAGCCAAGGGCAAGGTCTTGATACATATTTCTAAGTGATGAACGTGGATTTTCCCCAGTTTGATCTAGAAAGCCCAAACCCACTAATGTATTATCCTCCTCCCAGGGCACTCGTCCAAGGATGAGTCAGTCCTTGGACTTTACTGGATACATCTCCACAGACATGTCTCACGGCAGTGGCTTTTGAAAACATTCACATAAATCATAAGGGCCTACAGAATGTTCAGTGGGGTAGCCAAATCAGGACATGTCTGTAGTTCAGCTCTGATTTGTAAGTTCTCATAAGGGATTAGAAGGTATTAGAAGAGGTGTGGTTCATAGTGTGGAAAGGTTCTCCTCTGTTTCTATTCCACCCTGGTGAGGCTGCATCTGGAGTATTGTGCCCAGTTCCAGACCACTCAGTTCAAGAAGGACCTCAGCAAAATGCTTGAAAGAGTCCAGCACAAAGCCACAAAGATGATTAAGAGAGTGAAACACCTTTCTGATGAGGAGAGGCTGAGGGAGATGGGGCTCTTCAGCTTGGAGAAGAGACTGAGGGCTGTCCTCATTAATGTTTATAAATATGCAAAGTGTGAGTGTCAGGAGGATGGCGCCAGGCTTTTCTCAGTGAGGTCCAGTGACAGGAAACAGGTACAAAATGGAGCATAAGAAGTTCCATGCCAGCATAATTTTTTTTTTTTTTTTTAACTTCGATGGAGACAGAACACTGGAACAGGCTGCTCAGAGGTTGTGGAGTCTCCTCTAGTGACATTCAAAACCTGCCTGGATGCACTTCTTTGTGACCATTTCTAGGTGATCCTGCTCTGGCAGGCAGGTTGGCCTGCATGATCTTTCAAGGTCTCTTCCAACCCCTAATATTCTGTGATTCTGTATGTTAGTTTTGAAGTAGTATTTCATAAAAAATATGACAGTATGTAATTTGATCAAGAGTGATTTTCTTTTAGCCCTTCCCTCTCTATTCAAGGACAGAGCAATATAGAGCTTATCTACTAGCCAGCATACTTATTAGTGCATGCAAGTGGCCTCCTAGGTCAGAAGCTTGTAATTTACATGCACAGGGCTGTATGAAATTTGTCTTCATGCAAGCATGAGGCTTGTGATATGATCACCCACAGGAAAGCTGCAGAAAACCTTCACATTAAAGAAGTGAGCAGAAAACTCTTCCCTAGCTAGCTGATTTGTGACTTTTTTATATTAAAAAAAAAAAACAACAGCAAAAATGCTTCTAATAATTAAAATTAATGGCTTGCCACTTGCATCACAGCAACAGAGCCAGACTCCCCTTTTCCCATCTGTTTTCTGCAGGTGACCACACAGTGCACCTGCTCCCAGGGTGTCACAGGTAAAGCCTCAAGAAAGAATTCATAAATCACACATTAATCTCTTCTGCTGATCTTATTCATCTAAGAAGCGTATAGGTTAAACTTGTCACCTTTCTTTCTGGCTGTTCTAGCCCTCCGGGGAGAAGTCAGCTTTCTGAAGACAAGAGAAGATGTTTACACAGGAAAGGTTCCAAGAAGCTGAAGCCGGTGAGGGAGGAAATATGCTCATTAAGGCAGCCACACTCTGGGAAAATGTGTCCAAAATGTGAAATCCTCGTCTGCCGAAAGTGTGAGACACTGCACTCAGAAAGCAGCTTCATTGCCCACAGCCTGCTTGATCACTATGACAGAGGAGACAGCGGCTCCAGAAGGTTGCCTGCAGAAAGTCAAGTATGTAGAGATGATTAGAGATTCAGTTGGTGTAGGTTCCTTCTCAGTGCACAGCTACGTCTGAAATGCTTAAAGCTTGGATCCATTTATGCTGACTGGGTCTTGGTCTGCCTAGTCTGTGTGCAGCACCAGCAGTTACAGTCCCACCATAGTTCATATGCGCTGTACCTAGCAGATGCACATTCACTCATCTAACTTGGCATGTAGGGGCTAGAAATTTCTCAGCTATTAAGAGCAGGGAACTGTTTCAGAAACATTATTTCAGTTTTCTTTTTCCTCTCAAGGAAACAAGAGTATCCCATTGAGCTGCAAAAGAGAGTATCAAATGCAGAACCACGGGTGCACTACACATTCATAATGCCTGCGGCTGTTTCAGTGTTGTTTGTGCTCTCAAATATTAAAATCCTTATTTATTTTTAAATTAACTCACACGGGTGTGCAATGTGATGGGGAAAGGGGCTTCCAAAGGCTATCATGGCCACAAAAATTGCAGAACACATTCAAATTCCCTTCTAGAATTCCTGATTTTTGTTACAAACTTTCAGCTCCTAACTTAGAATCCAGCACCTCTCCTTAGAAGGAATAGCACAAGTGCAACTCAAAGTATGTGAGCCTCCTGTGCAGCACAACGTGAAGTCAAACAAGTAGTTGAATTTTAAGCACAGCTTGAGATGTCTCTCTCCATTCCCTTCATAGTACAGCAAGCCACCAGGAGAGCAGCATGGTGATGAGTACCCAAATCAACAGTGGTAAGCGGTGGGTGGCATTAAGGTCCACGTACACACTTGGCACTGAGCTATGTCATCCATTCCTGTGTTCATTCCCCCAGACACATTAAATAGTTCCAACAGGAGGAATTCAGAGCCATGTTCTACAACATTCCCACACTCCAGACTGTTCTGAGCAATACCGCTCAGATCCATGCGTGATATATCAAGCAAAATCAATGCTTCTTATACAAAGGAGGTAAAAAGACAATTTGAGAAAGCAGAATTAGCTGCTTTATCTGTGTTGTACAGGTGGCCAGATCACAAACACACATCCACAGAATGCTCACAGGCAAAGCCCGCTAGTTAAGATATGGAGAATACCTTAGGCAGGAATGGGCCACCATCAGGTTCCTCACTTCTTCCCAGACTTTAGTGGTTCTGGGTACTCTCACCAAGTGCCCAGAACTCCTGTCCAAATGTAGACTTTGAAAGTCAAGAATTAGTTGCACTACAAGGCCACTGAAATCTGCTGCAGAGATCTGCTTAGTACTGCATATTCCTAAGACCATGTCTGTTCCTTCTGTGCTCTCAGGTTGATATGAAAAAGTCCTAAATGTCCTCAGGGAATCATCAGCAAATACAGCTCCCCAGCCCCTGAACTAATGGGTATTCCGCTGTGCTCCCCAAGTAAGTGACCCATGTGGACATCAGGTTATGCCTGCTGCTCCCACAGAGGATGTCAAAGGAAGCTTTTGCATCCACACCAGCTAAACAACTTTGCTAAGGAACAATGAATCCAGTTTTATGAGCAGACCTGCCAAAACCTCAAAGATCAGCAGTTCCTATGTCTATTTGATCAGTGGAGAATTTATGATCTTATTGAGACTGATTTGCAAAGATATTCCAGTTACAGAAACAATTTCACTACTAACCATGTGCTCAGATCATACCAGCCAACAATCAGTGGCAGACAGACATGCCCCAAACAAGCCTATTTTGCACTAGAAGCTGTATTCAGTATGGTATTGCACTAGAAGCTATATTCAGTATCGTATGAAACAACTACCGGGGGCTTAGTATGACTTTTCTCTCATGAGCCAAGCCAGAATGAGACACGGCTGTCCATAAACCCCCCAACAACCAGATGTGAACTGTGAGGTCCAAGAGCAATGCAACATCACAATTCTCTATGGCAGCACTTACTAGCACTTGCTGCTTCCTCATCTCTCAGCATAATTATGCCAGACAAGTAATTCTTGAAGTAATTCTTGGAAAATTTACCCCAAACTGGAATGCATTATCTAAGCACAGGATTTCAGTTTCAGATTTTAAAGCCAGCTCAGACATAATTATATTACTACTCTTTCACAATATATCATAGTAACAGAAATACTGATTATATACTTGAAAGATTTAGTCTTGAAATAACTCCTAAAGAATAAAGCCATTATCACAGCCTGGCATACTAAGAGCCTGTAATACATAATTATCTGATTTTAATAGCTTTAGGAGATTAGAGAGAATACTGGGCTCTATTATATTAAAGATATTAATAGGCTCTGCGAAAGCATAAACTAGGATTTGAATGACTTAACAATCAACACACCACTGTCAGTAAACCCAGTGCAAGCACAGAAGGGAAAGGAAAAAACTCCACTGGTGAGGGGCAAATCCATGGGGACCCTTCCTTTGGAAATCAAAACAGGACAAGCAGGAGCTGTAACAGCAGCAGTTGTCATAATTTGCCACAAATCAAATGACACAAGGTAAAGAAAGCAAATTCATACATTAGTCACGCAGTCAAAAGGACAAACAAAATGCACATATGCAATATACACAACACATATACCAAATTTCAGTTGTTTTTAAAGCAGTCGAGGTATCTTTTTCCCCTGAAGACCCAATGAAAGCCTTCAGAAGCACAGCTGGTTTAAGAGTAATTTTCCCAGTGGAAATGTGCAGATCAAAGTGGACTTGGAGAAGTAATTAACATGAGACCATCTGAACTGAAGTTCCTTTATATCAAAGTTGTAGCTCATATTTCTTGTCTACACTTGCACAAAACTACATCCTTTCAAAAAATGACATTGCTACTCACTGTTACAAACAAAATCTTTAAACTCCGCTACCATAATCTGGCTATTTGATGCCTTTTGAATTGTGCAGCTTCAAACAATGGCTCAGAAGAAAGTGTAAGCCCACTCAGCCCAAATTAACTCACCATTTTAACACTAAAGCTGGATATTGGGAAGTAAGCACAGAAATAATTAATATATTGATGTGTCCAAATTGTCAGTGTTCTCCTTTCGACAGGCAAAACGTCTTTACTCTGTGCAATATCCTAGTGGAATGGAGAGGTGTTTCTTCATCTGGAGGCCACTGCCACTTCTTCCACTTTTGCCAATGGGAACCTAGAGCACAGACTTGAGTGACTGGTTGAGCCTTATAAGAAGTCTGGATGGCATACTCAAGTGTCTTGCCTTCTTAGCTTTAGATACAAAGATACCATCATGGAATCACAGAATGAATAACAGAATGGTTTAGGTTGGCAGTGACCTCAAAGATCATCTAGTTCCAACCCCTCGCCACAGGCAGGGACACCTCCCATTAGAACAGGTTGCTCAAGGCCTCATCCAACCTGACCTTGAACACCTCCAGGCAGATGCTCCCTGCTGTCACAGATCCTGCACACCAGCCCAAGCAGCCAAGGTGAAGTTGCCAATTTTATCTCAAGTTCTGGGAAAGGTTATGTCCTCCTCAACAAGATGACATACCAGAGATGTTTTAGTGCTGTGTCTCACAGCAAAATCCAGGACTGGTTACCTCTGCAAATGTATATGCTATGAATTAGCTGAGGATGACATTGCTTTCAGAGCTGTAGGCTGCAAGGCAGTTTCTTTTTTCCCTTCCTCCCATCTGCTTTAAAAATAAAATAAAAGGGCCACATGGCACACTTTAAATGCTACTCACGTACATATATATATATATATATATGCATATAAACCCACAAAAAACTACAACAACAAGAAAAACCCCAATAGCAAAAAAACCCCAACCACAAGCCACTTGTGACTCTTACAATATTCTAGAAAGAGAGGTCTTGTCAGACAGATTAGCCTGAAGGGTGACAACAAGAGAAGCAAACCACTATGTAAAATGCTATCCTGCCTCCAGATAGGTTCCTGACCTTTACAAGGTACAACAAAACCCCAACCGACAAAAAATAATAGATCACTCTCAACAAAGTAAAACCACCTTTAATTAAATTCCTACATAAACCAACATTTCTATGCAAAACAACTGTTTAGTCAAAAAGTAAATATATCTGTTTAATTCTCTTTCAAATGTCCAAAAGAATTGAGAGCTACCAGTGTTCCTTGGAGAACAAGCAGTAGTTAAAGTCCGTCTTGCTGATGTTCAGAAACAGTACGTTGCATCGTTTAACCAGCAGTTCCCTATTGCACGTAACAGATTTGCTCTCCATTAAAGCACCTAAAAGCCTGGTACCTCGCTAAATAAATTAAAACAAATCCAGTTTCTTCAGCAACCATCTTCAACATATATATATCTTGGTAAAGCAACATTACGGCAAGCTTTTAATAAATACAAAAAGAAAACAGTAATGACTTCTCACTGGTGTTTTATGGAATGACCTTCTCCCATAAACACTTGCTTTTCCAAACATTTGGGGTTTTTGGTATGTATGCTCTAAAAATCACGATGTGTTGTATGTCTCAAGAAAATTTTCCATGCATAACTCAGTACATTTGCAAGGCGTAACAAATCCGAGATGTGAATTTCAGCATAAGGCTATAAGGAGCTTCTTGCTGAAACTGAAATAAATGTGCCTCTTCAAGAGTGAAAACAAAGCCCCAGAGGCAACCGTTGCCAACAAGGGATTCTCAGGCATGCTTGGAGTTGGCCTAACTTCCCTGTCACTGAAGGGCTTCTTTCGTGTGTGTTATGTCAGAAAAACAAAATTGTGCAACCCTGAACATCTGGATGCTGCTCCCCCCTCCCTTTCTTACAAATATCTACTCTTCTTTTGGCAGCAGTATAAGACATTAAGCAGCTCTCCGTGGTACAATGATACTGTGGTTGCTATTTACAGGAGAATTAATGCATCTGTGTCACTAGGGCACAGCTCATATGAAAAATATACACAATATGGTCATTTTTAGCCAGATTAGGAGTATATATAAAAAAAAAAAAAAAAAAGAAATTTACTCTTCAAGTCCCAACTTTAAACAAAGAACTGTTCTGTCAGAGGTCTTCAAGCCTCCTGAATATGTTAGAGTACATTACCCTAAGGTATAAAAAAAATATTTACACTTCCATAAAGTACCAACAATTTTTTTTAAATGCCTAGTAGCTCTCAGCGTGCAAAGTCAGCAGGAACTGATTATCCAGAATGTTCACTGTCTGTAGAGACAGTCTTGGAATCAAGCATTCAGAAGCAGAGTGCAAAAGACTCAGGATTTTTTTTCAGCCCGTTTCTTTTTCTTGTTGTTTGTTCTTTTTCTTATTTTAAGTAAGTTTTGTTGGTCCATACTACAGATTCCCTTCAAAAACACTTCTACAGGTAACACTCAGATTAGTGCAAAGGTGAAAATCTTCTAGGATCTGTAATCCTTTCGCACAGTGTGAGCCATCCAGTTCACTTTAGTAGTCCAACTTTCCCGGAGTGCTTCATCGAACTTTTGCTTAAATTGCTTTAGTGCTTCTTCCTCACTCTTCCCTAAGGCAAGAGAGTCCTATAATGACAGGAAAACAAGTACTGTTAAGAATTTTAAAAGCACTTCTTAAGACAAATCGCATTCTGCTTTTTTTGTTTTTAACACTCTTCCACTGATTATTCAGTGAGCCACACATAAGTGGTATTTTTCTGAGTTTAAAGATAAAACTAAAGAAGAATTAAACAAATTAATTTTCACCTGCATGAGCCAAGACAAAAAACATCCCCAAAATGATTATCAGAACATGAGAAGAACTTTCCTGTGAGGGTGCTGGACCATGTTGCCAGGACAGGTTGTGGAGTCTTCCTCTTTGAGACAGTACAAACCCACTCTGATGTACATGATCCTGGCCAACCTGCTCTGGATGAAACTGCTTTAGCAGAGGGGGTGGCTTAGATATCTCCACAGGTCATTTCCAAACCCTACAATTTTTTTACTATATTTAAGATGTAGGGATGCTGAACTCATTATGGAATGGTTGAGTAGAACATATTTTCAATTTCCTTAGGCTGCTAGGATACTGACTGCAGAACTTGTTCTACAGACCTGAAAAAGAAGGCTTTGGGAACTATGTGGAAATCTCAAGAGAAATGGAAAACAATTTAAATGTCTTAATCTTAGAACGAAAATTCACATGCTGGAAGAATGCTAAGAGCTGCTGAGCTGCACTTCTTGCTTTACCTTGAGATACTGGATGTCCTTGACAGAGGTTAGTTCTGGAAGCCCTGCAGTTAACATCAGTGCAAAGAGTGTAATAAATAGGTTTCCATGTTTTCTCAGAATCAAGTAAGCTTCTTCACAATACTGGCGGAATCTTCGTGTTAACCACACAGCACAGACAACAGAGACACACAAGAGAACTTAGGCAGTTGGCAAATACATGCAATGATTTTCAACAATTGTTATCTGGTCTAACACATGTATTGTAGGAAACAGTTACAGAAAGGACAAGAGGTGTCTACAGAACCTTCAATGTATTCCCAAAAAATATTCCATGACCCTCTAACAGGCCTTCAAATCGTGGGCACAAAAAGCCCAAAGCTTCTGAAAGAGTGAAAAATGGCAAAGATAATGCCAGTTTCCCGGCCCCCTAAGAACATTAGCTGAAGCATCCTCATGATCTTGGCTGGAAAAACAGGAGCTCTAGAGCAGTCCCAACCAATCCAGCTCACATCTGTAAGGCAATTTATTCATTATCAAAATTGAACTGATTGCCAGATCTGGCATAAAAACCCATCATGGGCTTTTACAAAACCCGAGAACTTGCTCACTGTCCCTAAACTGTTCCACTGTCCAGCATCTAATCCATGTATTTTATGGAGGAAATTGTAAGAAACCTTCAGATTAAGATCACAAATTATAGATCAAAGAATAAATTATCTTCTGAGATTCTTTTTCAAGTGAAAGTGGAATCCTGCTGCCATATAAACAACTCCATATTCCACAGCTCTCATGAAAATAGCCTTCACAGTTTTAAAAATGGAGCCGCACAGGTTGATTTCTCTACTGTCCATGAGAGACAGGGGTTACTAACAGTTACTCTCCATTCCTCCCAGAGACAGTATTACCAACATATATACAGTTTCTTCTGCCAGAAGCAGCCATAAAATTTATTAAGCCATTCTTAAATACTCCGTTTCGTATCTCTGCCACTAAATTCTTCCTGTAAAAATTGGCAATAAAGCAAGAGCAAACCATTCTGAATGCCCCTACTGACAGTTGGGGAGAGTGATACAGAACAGATAAATAAACTCCACCTCAATAGCTAGGATCACAGAAGGCAGTTTTACCTTGTCATGTGCTTTCATGTTCCACTATAGCTCTCTAACCCAAGATGGGAAGGGGCATCCAACAATGCTGGGTTAAGAACACATCGCTGTCTAAGCATCTAAATATGGCCAGGACTGACTAGCACACTGAATGTGCACTGATGGACAGGAAGGGCAGAAGCGAGCCTATTTCTAAGTCAAATACTTCCTCTCACTTGAATAACAACAGTCTGTGAAATGGCAGAATCACAGAATACATCCATTTGGAAAAGACTTCAAAGATCATCCAGTCCAACCTATGACCTAGCACTGAAGGCTCAACACTAAACCATGTCCCTAAGTGTCAGGTCCACATCACTCCTCAGTGCTGCTGAAGTCAAAAGAAGATGAGTCTAGAAGAATCTGCTATCTCCTGGAAAAGGAGATAAAAAAGAACTGGATTTTTCCACCACACTCTAGCTCAGGTACAGAAGTAGATAGGATAGTAAATGCATGTACCATACTTTGACACAAGCACAGGTGTGCAAACCACGCCCAGACAGCTTCCTGGTGTGCTGGAAATTATCACCAGAGATCACTTTGGTTACAAAAAGGAAGAGACAAAAAATAATACTCACCGACCAAATTTTTCAGTGTTCCCTGTTTTTCCTTGTTGAATAACATGAATGAAATCATAAGTGAGAATGAAAGGTACCCGTTCCCTTTTAATTCCAAACTTGGACTTGAAGTTTCCAAGAATATGCCCAAAATCTATATGAAAGAGCTAAAACAAAAACAAAACAAAACCACAAAAAAACACAAACCAAAGAACAGACGTGAAAGTTAATATCTCCAGTTAAATATCTTACTTTTCTAAAATCTCTATAGGATGCTGCTCTACTATCAAGAACAGTTAACTCATAATGCTACTCTCCACAGTTTCAATCCTTCAGGATTATTCAGTTTTAAAAAATTTCAGGATTTATTTAAGTCAGTGATGTTGTGGAGCATTCCAAATTCCTTCTTCTGTCCCCAGCCTCCCAGTCTCTAGGAGGGTTGAATGGGGAAAGAAGAAGGTGCAAAAAACTGCTTTCCTCCCTCCTAGCAGGCTTGAAGGGGGAACAGCAAAAGGCACCTTTTCCACATGTGTACTGACTGCTGTGGAAGCCCATGCTGGTATTGGGCTGGTGGTTGGCTGGGTTCTTTGTGCCCAGAATATATGGCAAGTAGACACTTTGTCTAGAAAAGGCATAAATAGAGTAAGGGAAAAGGTGCAGTGCTCCTGCCTTGACAGAGTTCTCGTTTTGCAGTGTTCCTGTCTTTGGACTGTCCACACTTTGGATGGTTCCAACTTTTGCACGGCTCCCGTTTTTGCACCGTCCCCACTTTTGGACTGTTCCCCACTTCTGCACCATTCTGTGCAAATCTGCAAGCCTGGCAAGTCCTCAGGTCCATTTGAGAGAGAGCTGCCAGTGGTACCCAGACCTGGCTTCTCTCAGACCACACCGTGCAGCCCGACTTCCTGCTGCTGCCCTGAGCTGGGGAAGACGCCAGCAGTTTGTCTTCCCCAATGCTGCTGAGGCAGCGCTGCTTCCATGATCATCCCACTCATGAAGCTGTGACTGAGACACTTTTGACATTGGTGGTTTTCTACCTGCCTCGGACCCACTTGGATCCATGACTGCAGCATCAAAAGGCAGCCGAGCCCCAGAGAAATCCAGCAAGGTAATATTGTCAATTTCCGATCTCACCTCCATGAGTAAAATCTGCTTGCCTTAGATTCTCTGCTCAGTCTGATTTATAGTGGGGTAAAGCTGTGTTTGTAGCTAAGCCTTTCCCATTTTCTGACCTCCCTAAAGTCAGAAATTTGTAATGTAATGTAAATTTGTCCATAAGCATCCTTTGAAGACTTTCCCAACCAAATTGAAATCTGTAAATAAATCTAAACTAATTACATATATAGTTTGAAGGCAGGGTTTTCGGGAAATAAAAATAATTCTATTTTTATAATTCCTGCCTCAGCCAATTAATACCGCAAACCTCTATGACAACTAATAAAACATCTATGCTTTTATAAGTGACCACTGCCACAGTGTACAGAAGATTATTTCAGGTTTATGCTGAAATCTGCCAAAAGACATCTTGTTGGGAATAATAGAAAGAAAGATGAACCCACTGGTGAGCCCACGAGGCTCAACAGAGATTCACAGAATGGTTTCAGTTGGAACAGACCTTAAAATCATCTAGTTCCAACCTCACTGCTGTGGGCAGGGACACCTTCCATTAGACTGGGTCACTCAAAACCTCAGCCAGCCTGATCTTGAACACAGGGAGGGGCCATCCATGACCTCCCTGGGCAATCTGTTCCAGTGTCTCACCATACTCACTGTAAAGAATTTCTTTGTAATATCTAGTCTCAGTCTAAATCCATTCCCTCCATCCTATCACTACTGGCCCTTGTACAAAGTTCCTTCCCACCTTTCTTGTCTGTAGGCTACCTTCAGGCACTGGAAGGCCTCTATAAAGTCTCCCCAGAGCCTTCTTTTCTCTAGGCTGTACAGCTCCAACTCTCGCAACCTGTACCCACAGGAGAAATTCTCCAGCCCTCTGATCATCTTCATGGCCCTCCTCTGGACCCACTCCAGCAGTCTGACGTCCCTCATTTCCAAGGGTTTCCCAGATAAAATCAGGAGCAAGGAAACTCCCAGTTCTCTCACTTCAGAATCAAAAGGTAAGCGTTACCGCTTTCTTATAGGAGGCAAAAAAGGAACCCTGCAAATGTCTCTCTTCTATCTTTGCTAGTTTCACAGGTAGAATAATTGAACAGGAGAGATTTTTACCTGACCATTTTTTCTGACCATGATGTTGTCACTGTGTCTGTCACCAATTCCCAGTACGTAAGTAGCTACACAGTAGCCAGCACAAGACAATGTAAATTCTTCAATGGCTCGATCGAGATCATCTCTACAAACACAAAGACAAACAATATCCGTGCTTAGTGCTGCTAACTCATGGCATGCCTTGACCTCAAAGAGCACTTTTGCTTGGTTAAACAAGAAGCAAACTAGACTTATCTGAGAGAAAATAGTGTAAAAAGGAGCTAAGGGGAATAGAAAAAGTGAAAATATTACGAAAGGCAACAACAGAAAGACTTGACTCCCACAGATTTCTTGGGTTGGTGGGGGTTTTTTGTCAACTCCTGTATAATTTACTCAACAACATGCAGACAAAATGCTGAAAATGATGACATTTCAGCAGGATCATTGTTTGAATTCCAAGGGCACCCTCTGATCTGAATCAGAACTTAACATATGTCCTTGTTTGAGGTTAATTGGAATAATTTAATAAATTAGGTTATAGGCTGTGGAAAGAAAACAATGGTGATATCTACTTTGCTCATAGGATTGCTGAGATGTACTAAAGCAAGGGACATAAACATAGATAAGATAGAGTCACTCTGGTCAGAGCTCTGGCTGTTGGTCTCTCCCTCTCCTTGGCTTCTAGCTGGATCTGTGTAACTCAACTAATCAATTCTGCTTCTGATCCCCCTGGCCAATTTTCCCTGTTTACCTTGTACACAAGGTAGATTCTGGATAAGATTAAAAGGTAGGGGGAAGATGGAAGGGTGGTTGGGAAACCCTTTTGGGGACTCTGATCTCTGGGAGGGGCCTCCTGTTTCTATATTACTTTTAACTTGTATATTTCTGTACATAGCTGTAAACATTTGTATTATATTGTAAATATCTGCTTGTATATTGTGCTAAGCTGTGAACATAAAGCTTCATTCCTTAACTTCCAGTCAGCTGAGTCTAGTCTGGGTGAATTCAATCACTGGGGTGGGGGTAGGGGGGTAACTCCAAAACTATCACAACATACTAGAAAAATTAGTAGTAACAAACCTGCCAGAAGAACCACACATTGGTCAGTACTGAAATAGAAACTTAAGGCAATTCTGTATCTTACTATAAATGAGAAAATAACTATAGAAATTACCCTAAATTATATTCCTTCAGCCAGTTCAAGAGAGCATCTTTGTTGAAGGCAGCAGCAGCAGCAACATTGCTGCTATTTAACTGAATGTCAGCAATGGTTTCTGAGCTAGAAACAGCCTCAATAAGGCCAGAGTGATCTCCAGTTGCCAAACAGCCATAGGGCAATATCCTGGAACAAAACAGAGACTTCTGTTAAAAACAAACAGTGAGGATGTTTTCTTAAGTGTGCAAATACTCACATGAACTTGAACATTAAACTCTTAGAGGTCAGCATGTGAATATTGCTGCCAAAGTCAAAACATCAGCAATACACATAAAACATTATTTTTCCCTATAAGAGACAACTAAAAAAAAAAAAGCTTATTTTAAGCAAGTTTAGTTTTCCCCCTTTACATCTACTTGTCATTTTACAGGAGAAACCACAGAGGGAGCCCTTTGTTTGCATTTGTTAAAATTTGAGGCTCAACAGACTGTAAATTATACTCCTATTCATTCTAGGCTAAGTTATTTGTGTACATGGAAAAGATCATAGAGATCTCAGCCCCATTCTTCCTAATTCAGCTTCAAATGTTATAAATCCTTTTAAAGATAAACATTAAAAAAATGTTTTCTGACTCTCACTAAATTTTAAGCATAGAAACCTAACGAAAAAGAGGAATACATCTGATATTCCTATACATCCTGATGTATAGGAATATCCCTCTGCATTCATATACTGTGCCTATTCTACAACAGCATCACTGCATTAGAAGAAGACACAGCTAAAGATGTAAATCAAGAAGAGATGTGTCTAAACAGATAAGTGTATTTTTCCAAAACATTTTATCACTCCAAATGCTTGAAGTGCTAAACAGAGTGTCAGCTTAGCTGGGAGCTAAATGTATTCAAGAGAAACTTCGAGTAAACTCTTTAAAGGCACTGTGTCCCAAATGGAGGTGTCTGCTCCGCTGCTAGGCACCTCAGGACAAGAACATTACCTCAGTTCTGGTGGTGAGTCCACGTATAAAACAGTGGATGCCCAGGTACATCTAACTGCAGTGCACAAGCTATAGGCACGCTCACTCACTTACAAACTGCTGGACATCCTATGATTTCTCTGTGTGTGTATAAATAAAAAGCACTGCTGGTAGATGTATCATTGTTTATGAAACACACAATTGAAGCAGCTGAGGTTGTAACACCTGTATACTTGGGGATTCTTCACTAGCAACAAAGTGAACTGAGAACCAAATTCACTGGGGTATTTGGAGAACACTCAACTTCAAAACAGAAATGAGAATATTTGGAAGAAGAAGATTTGGAGCCTTCTTGCCATGTCTATTTAATCTACTTCCCAATGAAAGCCCCCAGCTCTCAAGACCAGAAGGTTCTCACAATGTACAGGCGGGTATCCACGATCACTGAAGAGCAGCGCCCATGGCACAAGGAAGCACTGCCCATCCTTATCACCAGATGGCAAATGTAAGCCAAATATTGCCAGGTTAAAGTGCACGCTGGCCTTCATCCACGGCATTTCGACCCACCCTACTTGCAGCTTAACTGGGCACATGTCCAACAACTTCCCCTTCAAAAGCAAGCAATGATGAAAGCCTCCAGCCCCTTGAGGGCTGTGTGCTTACAACTGGAGGAAAAAACATCCTTGTCAAAGAGACAGTTTGACAGGAGTCAAGTTGGGGACAAATCCCCTGGGCCCTTTCTGTCTCATCCTGGTCTTTCTGACTTCAACATCTGTCAGCAGGATATGCTCCCTGCTTTTTAATGCCAGTAAAGACCAGAGACAGATCAATGCAGCAATCCTAGGCAGGATAGAACATTTTCTTCACTCCATTTAATAGTGTTTATTTCAACAGTTTAAGTCTCCAAAGCAGTATCTTTTCAAATACAACACCCAATTTATCAATACATTCTCTGTAACTTCAGGTCAAACGGTTTTAAAATGATGACACTTTTTAGACTTGTAACAAATGCATTTTTCAGTACATCCACAAACTCCAGTTTCACCCACACACAGCCGCTTGACATCAGACCTCACACATCTTAAGGGAGGTGTAAATGAAAACTCACCATAAATAGGTAGTGAAAGGGAAAAGTGCTTTGGAGAACTCCCTCTAGCTGTCCCAAATGTAACCAAGTACTAAATGTTTTTATGACAGTTTACCACAGTAATGGTCACTCAATACAGTCAAACTCCTATTGATTTTCTGCTGCTCTGTTACTAACACAATTTCAATGCTGTAACATAGGTAAAGTAGTGGAAATACTTTTAGATGAAAAGACTGCTCTCCTAGGAGGTGCAATACTGCAACTGCAGACTCCACAGCACACTTGAGTAGATGCCACTCTCCTCTGTGGAGACATGTATTGGTGATACATAAAGACACGTGGAGTCATTATCCTCGGAGGTGTTCAAAAATTGAGTAGATGTGGTGCTTTGGGACATGGTCTAGTGTTCATGAAGATGTTGGGTGGAAGGTTGGACTTGATGGACCTTAATGATTCTCTTGGGAGCGTGCTCATAAACATGACTTCAGAGGCAGAACTTCTAAAAGCAAAATAACTTGAAGCATTGTAACTGTTCAGGGGTTGAACCTCAGAAATCCTCATTTTGTCACTCTGCAGACACAGCCTCAATATAAATCCTGTTCAGCTAAGTAAGCTTGTTTCCTAAATGCCTCATTGTAAAGTACAAGAAACAACAAGTGATAAACTACAGAAAAAAACTGAGGAAGTTTGGCTGCTCATACTAATGCCACTAATGACTTAAGCCACCTACTTCTTGCTCCATTGTCAGGTAATACTTTGTCTTAGAAATTAATAGTTATGGGCATTAATTAAAGAATAAGCTTTTGGTTTTCTCTTTTCTCTCTGCACTTGACTGACTGAGGTCTAAGGTAAACTGACTCTGAGCCAGGCATTCCTAATTGATGGCATGGTTTAGCTGATGCTGTGGTTTAGGTTATAGGCTGGACTTGATGATCTCAGAGGTCTTTTCCAGGCTCAGTGATTCTGTGAAATGACAGAGCAGTGAAGTGTTTGTCAGGGGTGACAGTCTCTGCTCCCTCACAGTTTGGTCTGTACTGAGAAGCAGACACAATTCACATCTGAAGCTGTACTCTGTTGTGTGCTCCATCGTGCATCCAGTGACAGCCCAAGATGAAGGACCTACTGGAGTGCATTGTTGAATACTCCCATATATACCTATTTCCTTTACTGATACAAGACCTGGCCTAGCCCTGTTGTTCAGTCAGAATGCATACACAGGAAACCAGACAACAAAACACACTGTGCATGAAAGAGGCCAGTTCATCCATGAGATAAATCAATTAACAGTTAAACCCATCAACTTTTCCCCTTCTTCAGTTTTGGAGATCTCAAATCCAATACATATTTGGTCTTCCTCTCCAGAGCTGAGAAATCTCACTGGGAATATTGTGCTTGATTTAGACACACACAGGGCTAAGATTTCATTTTAAGATAATTACCCATAACTGACTGCAGAGTGCAGTCCAATTATAAGGAAACATTGTATCCCAAACTCTTTATTGACAGCATATTGGTTGCCATTTGATCTATGCTTTGTGGAAGCTGCACAATTTGTTTGCAGCAAGATATTACTGATTAGAAGAGAGGGGCAAACAGCAAGCTCTTTCGCTCTGTTGAAACAACAACTTGAATAGTTTTATGAGACTTTCTGTAGGGGAATGAAAGTTGAAATGTGCAAAATCCATTCTGCATCCAAAAAAGGGAAAGAAGAAAGCAATAGGAAAGCAATTCCAGGAAACTAGAGCCTCAAAGGATCACAGGGCAAGAAGGAAAGACTCCACTCATTGGTATGGAAGTATGAAGTTCAGTTTTTCGGGAGAGCAGATCTATTTGACACTACCTTCTCACCTGACACCCTGCCTCTTACCCAAGCAAGAAGAAGCAAGCTAATAACATCTGACTGAAGAAGGTAGCTGTTAATTCATTGATTTTGGAGCTGCCTCTTCTTGAGAGGCATGTAGAGTGCAAACAAGAGGTATGTAGACTGCAGACATGAAGATAACAAAGTCTCTCAGCTGTGTCAGGTGTTTGGAGTGCTGGTTTGTCCAATTCTCTTTTCAGTTATGGCCATTTCAGAGACTTCCCTTTGCAACTGCCTGACTAGTCTCTTTTTAACAGACATGAATTGTAAACCTGCCTCAATCCCAGAATTTGATTTTGTAATCATAACTAGGAGAGAAAGAATGGAAGGAAGATGCTCCCAGTTAAATAAATAAATGGAAGAGGGCAATTATAGAACTTCCAGTCTCTCCACGTACTTCCCCTTTCTACTTTTTTTCCCTCTGAGAGTTTTAAGAAAAATCTTGTCCATCAGAGTCACTTTTTGGTTTTCCTCTGTATAGTCTGAAAAAATGCCTTAGTCAGAAAAAGCAGTTTTGATGTCTCCTAATTACTATTCCTGTTTGCTAAGCACGGTGTGTGGCCAAGACTGGAACCACAAGCTAAGCTTCTGGGAAGGCAGCAACCAAAGAATGCCTCATCTGGGATTCCACAGCTGTCTGAGGTTGTCCTTGCCCCTAAATGCTGGATCAGTTTCCTCACAGTCTATTTATAATGATGTAAATTATCTGAAGTTCCCTCAAATCAGTGTTCAACTTTACACACACTCAACCACCCCATTGTCCCTGGAAGTGTATGTTTGCAATTTATTATTATTCACATTCCTACCTCGTCCCATAAATCATTCAAAGGAATCTTTCTAAAAGCAGCACAAGTAACGAGTTTATAATTTTACTTATCTGTGTGGGTTGATGTTCTGTGCTTTATGGAGCTCCTGCTACTATGCTTGGAACCGCAACAAATTTGAAATGAGCTCAAAGGATCTAAACGAAGTATTTCAAGTAATGTTTAAGTAAGTACTGCTAGCCTTATAAAAACACTTTAAACACACAGGATTTGCCTCTTTCACAGGCAAGCAAAACCAAAACATTTAGAGACTGTCAGTTCATGATAAATGTGGCATGCAGCATCTTCTTTAGAACTATTTTTCTAAAAAGAACTCAGTTTCAGAGAATTACAATAGCTGAAAAAACGGTGCATAGATTTGGGTGGAAAAGCTCCCTATGTACTGGAGGGTATGGTAACACTGAACAATGCCTCAGGATGTTTCTCTTCGGAATACTCAGGTATTCCTATGAAGAAGTCATGCTTAGCAAGCATATTTAGGTAAGAAAGTTGCTTTGCAAAAGACTTGGAACCATACAAAGACATTTCTGGTGTGAAAAATGTTTTCTTGACATCCAAAGAGTGTTTTATTAAGAAAACGAATGCAAAGAGGGACTTCAGAATGGTTGCTGAAGATATTCACAAAGACCATTAAGTCATGGTGTAACAGTGATAAAAGAACTACTTGCAGCAGGAAGAAAAGGTGGCTACTGCAAAAAAATAGCTGAGTTCATTGCTACTTACACAAAAGTGATGGGATTTATAACTCAAATAAATTACTAGCTTACATGGGAGAGGATACCACCCTAGAGACTTGACTAGTGAACTAATAAATAAATTAAAATCCCACAACTCTCCCCATCATTCTGTAACTAGCTTTCCAAATGCTGGAAACTCTTTCACTAGTAGTATCTTGGAAAGGCTTCAATTTTGAGAGAAGTGGCTTTGCATAAATAAAAGAGCAAATTAGAAGACTCTTTTCAGCTTATTTCTGTCATAACAGAATGCTCAAATTTATGAGGCTTTATTTCCATTGAAAGCTTACAATTTCATAAAACCTGCCCAAAGAAAGCAAACCCAGAAGCTTTACAATGAAATATGGGCAAGTTTAATACCATAAAATCCTCTTCAGTACTTTAGCACAAATGCATTAGGACACTTTGCTTTTTTCTCCACTGACTTTATAATGGCTGGGCTAGAACAAATGCACAGGAAAATGACATTTTAAGGAAGACGTACTGTATTTTTTCCCCTGATAACGATTCTACATATATCATTTTTCCTGTCAACCTCATCTTACTATATCATCTTCTCTTGCTTTTGAATGACTACTTTCTATTTATCACAATTAAAAAATACAACGGAAAATAGGCAGTAACTGAGATTAGCAGGTGGTAATCATAAACCAGATGGAAGTTCTTCTTCTTATATATGCAAATAATAAAAATCTCTAGCTGCAGGACAAGTGACAAGGCTAAGAATGTAAAAACTCCCATATAGACTCCAGTGATAATCCACTTGTCATCAGCCTCCAGGCAGAGTACATACTTGTCCACCCATCCAGTCTGTAATGTGCTGGCTCAAGAGGCAAAAATATTGTAGCAGTCAGACTCAACAGCCTTGCTAAAGTCAAGGTAAGGACATCCATTACTCTTTCCTTTCCTCAAAGAGAGCAATTGGATTAGTCAGGCATGGTTTACTCTTGGTAAATCCATGGTGACTGTTCCAAACCATCACCATTTCCTGCGTGCAGCAGGACTCCTAGGAGAAAAGCAAAGAAACTAACTTCTTTCCCAAGATCCATGTGTTAATGAAGTCTGTTGTCTAATTGACACAAGATGGACATTTCTCTGCTAAATTCTGCAGGCAACAGATCACAAGTATAAAATTTATTTGGACAGCAAATTAATTAATTTGTGGTCAGGGAAGCACAAACTATAGATGTCTTCAAGAAATAAGACCAAGAGAAGTTACAAAGTGTTGAAAAGAAGAACCTGTGTTTGTGCATTCCAAAATTCTGGGAATTCTCTACCAGACAGTGAAATTGTATTATGAAGAATCTCAAGCCTATTGAGAGGGGAGGGATTATTTACAAGGTCTTGTAATGACAGGACAAGGGGCTTAAAACTGGAAGAGGGGAGATTTAAACTGGATATTAGGAAGAAGTTCTTTACAGTGAGGAGGGTGAGACACTGGAACAGGTTGCCCAGGCAGGTTGTAGATGCTCCCTCCCTGGAGGTGTTCAAGGCCAGGCTGGATGAGGCCTTGAGTGACCTGTTCTAGAGGTTTCCCTGCCTACGGCGGCAGGGGGGTGGGGAGGGGGGTGGAACTGGATGATCTTTGAGGTCTCTTCCAACCTAAACCATTCTATGATTCTAAGCCTTCTGCTCCCTCACTCTCAAACTACCAGTACTTAAAGCTGCCTAATTGCTAGAGAGGGTTTTGCCTGTTAGTTCTACCTATTAGAGAACTCTGATGATGTATTCCTGATATGGTCCCCACCAGATCTGTGTGCTACATCTGTACCTCCCTTGTTGGAGTGAATTTGAACTTAAGAGCAACTATTCTGATAATCACCAAGTCCCCATTTCTGCATGTGTTTGGAAAATCAGTGACAAGCAGTAGGTAAGTTTGTTATATGAGTTTACTAAATGTCTCCCATTGTAAAGGTGACAGACCCACACAAAAAAAAAGGCACAAAATCTACTTGCCAAACTCTTAATTACAGAATTGTTTCCTGACCTCACACAATGTTTTACATTTCAAGGGATGAAAACAGTAAACTATGCAAGAGAATGGTGGAATTCAGTATGGCAACTCAGGTAAACAACAGATATGGTGCACCAGGAAAAATATTCTTCTAGATAATAAACAAAATCCCCAAAGCTTCCCCTAATTTCTTCTGTTCATACTTTTCATGTCTGAATCACTTGGTAATGAGGGCCATCCAGGGAATGAAATGCAAAGAGAAGCCATCTAATTAGGTAGTAGCCTGTTCACTTTGGCTATGACAAATGAAACCCTTGGGCATCCATACAGATGTTTAGAAAAGGGACAATAGGGAAGGTACTTAAAAACCAGGAAAGCTTTACTGCTAAAAGTAAACTTTCCATCCAAATAAACCAGCCCTACAGAGATCCTTACCGGAGATCCAGACCTGCTTCTTTCCACAGTATGTCCATCAAACGCAAGATCTGGAGGGTCAACATGTCCTGTCGGAGATCTGTAACCAAAGGTTGAAACTGCTCTTTTAGTTTCTTTAGTGTTTATAAGGCCTTTGGAAAGAAGTATCAAAAAAGAAAGTCTACAGGTTAAAAAGGGATTAATCATAATTATATCACTGTGAGTGATAATGTCTAGACTCTGCAACCCACAAGAAGATGCTTAATTTGTTTACTGATGTTAAAACATGTCTACGTTTTGCAGAGACACAGCTTAAGCGAAAATGCAGGAATGAAGAAGAAAAAGGAAAAACAGAACTTTTTTTTAGCTCTGCTTACCATCGCCGTTTTTAAAGATGATCCCTACAAGATCTCCTCCAAACATTTTGTTGTTGTATACTATCCACAGAGGCTTCATTTTAGAATCCATATATCTACACTTCTCAACACTAGCAGAAAATACAACCAAAGTTTTAGTAAGATATGAGTAAGTTAAGAGGTCTAAAAATTGTTCAAAACACACCGAAACATGCAGACTTCAAGTTTGGAAGTACTTAACTGTTATCTGCTTTTGTTACGATTCTACACTATAAGGATATATGCATCTGGGTCGAGGCAATCCCAAGCACAAATACAAGCTGGGCAGTGACTGGCTGGAGAGCAGCACTGAGGAGAGAGACTTGGGGGTGCTGGTGGATGAGAAGCTCAACATGAGCCAGAAGTGTGCTCTTGCAGCCCAGAAAGCCAACCAGATCCTGGGCTGCATCAGAAGTGTGGCCAGCAGGGCGAGGGAGGTGATTCTCCCCCTCTACTCTGCTCTGCTGAGACCCCACCTGGAGTACTGCCTCTATTACAAGAGGGATGTGGACATGCTGGACCATGTCCAGAGGAGGGCCACAAGGATGATCAGAGGGCTGCAGCACCTCTGCTATGAGGACAGACTGAAAGAGTTGGGGCTGTTCAGTCTGGAGAAGGCTCCAAGGTGACCTTATTGTGGCCTTCCAGTGTCTGAAGGGGGCCTACAAAAAAAGCCAGGGAGGGACTTCTTAGGCTATCAGGTAGTGACAGGAAATGGGGGAATGAAGCAAAGCTGGAGGTGGGGAGATTCAGACTGGACGTGAGAAGGAAGTTCTTCAGCATGAGAGTGGTGAGAGCCTGGAATGGGTTGCCCAGGGAAGTGGTTGGGGCCATATCCCTGGAGGTGTTTAAGGCCAGGCTGGATGAGGCTGTGGACAGCCTGATCTAGGGTAGGGTGTCCCTGGCCATGGCAGGGGGGTTGGAACTAGATGATCCTTGTGGTCTCTTCCAACCCTGACTGATTCTATGATTTACCAAGCCATGAATATACATGCTAGAAGGGATGCGTTAAATACCATGATTTCCATACACACATTTAATGCTTAAACAGAATTTTCAGAGAAAACAGGTTTTCTTTATATCCTTTCCAGTCAATTTGTAAGTGCTATTAAAACTCTTCATGGCTTCTGTGCTTCTTGTTACAAACAGAAGCCAGGAATGCAGCCTAATTCACATTTAGGCTTACATTTCAATATATTTAGCATAAGGCATTGACTACGAGAGTATTAAGTTTCATGACAGATTCCAAAAATCTTCTAACTGAACTGAAAGATTAACCTTAAGCAGATTCCCAACAGACCTCTCCTGCAGAAAGTTCCCTGTAGCAGCCTATCTGCTGAATAGCAGAGCCAAAGGAAGTTAAAGCACAGAGGCATTTCTGCTTTACTGTTTCCATGCAAGAACTACAGCGAACTTTTATTCACTGACTCTTAACTTACTGCAGCTCTGAAAGGATAACAGAAGGGTTCAGAGGAGACTGGAGGTCAGAAAGTGCTTCTCTGTAAGCATTTTGTTTCAAACATGTATGCATTGCATCTTTTCCTTTTGCTTTGCTTTGCTTCATGGCATTCAGCTTAATTAGACTGTTTAAAGTCTTCATTTTATTAAGGGCTTCCACCTGAAAGAGATGTTTTATTGTTAACAGTTATTGCTCTGATTTGACACAAAGGTCAATTTTGAAACAAAGCAAAGAATTAACTCTACAACTTTTAATACATTGAAATAACAGATGGTGATTAAAGAGGCATTCCTGAAAAAGATACGAGAGCAGCCTTTTCTACACCACTCATATCCCAGAAATCCCATTTTTCTAAGTTAAAAAAAAAAAAAAACCAAAAAACCACTATGGGGATGAAAGCTCCTGAGCTTCATGTCACTTCTTAAAACATGACTTAGTATTTGGGGGGAAAAAAAGAATATTAATAAGAGTGAGGCATTTAAAAAACACATTTACACAAATTCTTCAAAATACAATTTTTGTCCACCAATTCAGCAAGGCACATAACATAGGTGCCTCTATCTATATTGAAGTCAACAGAAACAATGAGTGTTTCATACCTCTAACAAAATCAAGCATTACTGGATACAAGCTGCAGATGCAGTTACTTCGCTGCACACATTCAGTTAGTCACACACAGCCATAGCACTACTGGTGGGCAGTTTGCACAACTACAGGAACTTAACTTTTACAGAGAGGAGTTTTAAATGTCTGCTCATTAAGATCCTATTGAAGTTAGCCATAATGTAAATGCTCTAATCACTTAAGGTGTTGCAAATTACAATCTCATCTAAGCAATACTGTTACCTTAAAAATGTGTAAAAAGGCAAGGCAATTACTTGCAGTCAATACAGGTGAGCTTAACTTCTTTCCCCCCCCCCACCCCCACCCTGCTTCTGTTTTGGATAGTTTTCTACAGGAACCTAATTTCTAAGAGAACAACTAGTGATTTGAAAGTACATTATGCTAAGAGAGAAAAACTGTTCAGTACCAAACCTAGACACCAGCACAAACAAAGATACAATTTCTGCATTGCATCTACATCTAAGCGATTTGTCACCACAACCAGCTGTCTTTGCACTAGCCAGAGTTAACATGCTCAGTAACACACATTCTCTAGCAACAGCCATCAATTCAATAATGACAAAAGCTGATTTCTATACAAGGAAGCTTCAGTCTAACGAACAAGGTGCTGAGTCAAAACTTACCACATCTACAGAGAGACTGAACCCTGTCAGGCAGGATGCTGTGGAAATTGTATGTGGTTTGATTATAAAAGTGAAGCAGTGGAGACCTGCCAGGTCAGCCATCTGTCAAAACCAAAAGTGCTCTGCCTTTCCACTATTCTAGGAGCTGTACAAACATCAGTGACAAGGGAACAAAATGGAGCCTATGTTGTACAAACAGGAACTTTTTGAAGTATTTCTACTTTGAATTTCTTCCGTGTTTGCACAGTTGGGAATTTTTTTGCCCCTTCTTTGATTGTACTGACATTTGTTTCCTGTGAAGCGCACAAAACTGTACTGACCTTAGGTCTATTGCTAAAAGCATTTCATCACCTAATCTTTTTATGATTTTGACAATACTAACAAGCACACATGTGTCAGAGATGGACTCTTCCATATCCTGTGAAGTACAGTAATAGAGAGCCCAACACTACTCTCCTGTTCCGTATGCCTCTCAAAGAATAGTTTCAATGGAGACAGCATCAAAACTATTATAACACTCATCAGACAAGTATCTACTGAGAATTAATTGTCTAAAATTGTATTAAAGGCTTCAAACATGATTTGTGTCTCTTAAAAACCTGCTGATACGTTTACTAGGTAATTTAAAAGCAAACAGACTTTTAAAATTTTTTTAAACAGTACATTTATATTAAGTCTAAAATGAGTATTTGGTTTACTTCAACACTTATGTTTCCAGGCAGCAGTTTGTTATGATGTAACTTCAGGGGGTTTTAACAAAAACCAAGCCTCAGGAAGTAGCCTGGAATCATTAAGACAAAGGGTAATGGTGACTACTGAACACGCGACCCTTACTGGGGCAAAAAGCTCATGTCAGTCAAGTGCACAGAAACTGTTCTTCAGTTAATAACCCAGACAGCCCACTGTGCATTCCTAGAAGTACCTTGCACATCTTGGAACTCTATAAAACCAGCTTCCTACCCTTGAGGCCCACAGCATGAGCTGTTTTCTGTGCCAGCAATGACTGCTCCATCATTCAGCTATTCAGCCTTTTTATTTCACTGCCTCACTTAAGTTTCCTTCTCTTCCCTGCTCTCCAACAGATGGGCTTTGTCACAGTAACCAATATGCCTCATAGGAGCAATGGAATAAGTATCTGAGTTACAAGCAGGGGCAAGTCAAGATTTAAAGGGTAAGGGAAGTCTGTACCTGTTTAGCAAGCACTTTCATGTGAGCAACGCTTCCTCGGCAGTAAGCTTCAAGTATCAAGCCAAACTGCACTGAAACAGCAGGTATGTGAACCTCTGACCTGTAAGAAGAAATACTTATCATCAGACCACAGTATTTACAGATCAGCATTCTTCTAGTCAGTAATAAACAAATGAAAAGCAAACACCAAAACACCTCCTGGTCATGTAGATAAACAAAAAAACAGATTTCTTAAATAACAGAATGCTTATGTCCTGAAGACTATGAGGACAGGCTGGTTTCAATGCATGCCACCTGTTTCAAGGTCCAGGACAGGTCTGGAGGCTGTAATGTTAAGAGGTAGAGACTGGAACCTCTTATATTCAAGAAAGTAGTACAGCTAGGTCATGGAAGATGATATTTACCATCAGAGCTGATGCTAAACCATGTGTTCTCAATCTTTGTAAGGGAAAAGCCAAAGTTTGCCTGTTGGAGAACACTTAAACAAACCACTGAGCCTTACACCACAGCCAATCACCCTCCAAAAGATTTTCATGCAGTGCATGCTCTTTTTATTTAAAAATATTTAAACAAGTCATACTTTGAAGACAGAATCAACCTATAGTCCATCCTGCAGGGCTTTTGCCACTCATGGAACTGGTCAACAGAAGTAGCAAAGACACATAGAACTGCTCTCATTTTCTGTTAAGACTCTCAACAATAAGATTTTTTTTTCCCAACTGAGAGGTATAAATACTGTACTTTCACAGCACAAGCAGCCAAAGCAAACCCAACTTATCAGACAGAGCTTTATCTTGGAATACTTTCGTTAAATGGCAGATTCCAAACCACTGTAATACATTTCTAATTACAGACTTCCTCTGGTCTGTAAGTGCCAAAGGTAATGAAAACATAAATAGGATTTGTAGAGGACTATGATAATGGCTCATTTAGAAAAACCCCGAAGAAAACATATTTTATATATTATTTCTGAAGTCCTAAACAAACTTAGTAGATTCAGAAAGACATGAGGGAAAAACTCCTCCTACCTTAGGTGCCAAAAGAGCATCTGTCCTATTCTCCTGTTTGCAAGTGCTCTCTCTAGCAGAAATCTGGAGAGAGCACAATCCAGAAAAGGTTCATACTTCAGTACTTGCACAAGTTGAAGAAGATATTGAGAGAGTTCTTCATCACTAGAATCAGGTACGCAAAACAGTTAATAACAGCATAACCAAATTAACAATATTCTAGAAATTCAGATGAACATGACAAACCCAACCATGACAAACTTGTTTCAATAGCAAGAGTGTCCTCCAATTTTTCAGTCATGTGGGTATTTAAATAGCAGCTTAGTACACTTACCAGACTGACCAAATCGTTGGTAAATTATACGCCTAGCACAACCTCAAGGTCCCCTAACCTGGAAGTTATAAAGTCTGGTATTCTATCATAGGCTTTTAGAAGATCAAGATGCCAGCCTAAGTGCTTAGTTAAATATCAGGGAGATTAATTATGCCAAATTACTTCAGACTCCACAGTGGTTCCCTTTGATCACTTAACCTGATTGAGGAGCAGGACCTTTGGAACCACATAAGCAGTGAGCATTGACAAGAACTGAGAATAACTGCAGATACCAATCAAGGTCGCTCAGCTTACAAAGTGAGAAAAGAGGATTCATTCCACTGAAAACAGTTCAATTACTGTGAAATTAAAGGTTTACTACCTGATAGTGAATAGGTATTAATTTATGAAGGCATCTGCAAAATGATCCATTACACAAAAATTTTGTTTGGGGTTTTTATTTAATTTCTTTAAATAATACCAACACCAAGAAGTTTTTTAGAAGATAAAGAACCAAATAGTGTGAACTTACTCCACTTCAGAAGCGCAAATTATGGTATCTAGCCACAGTTTGTAATCACACATTTGAAAAGCCTCTGTGCTAATTGACTACTTCAAGTAATATTCAGACAACAAAAATCATTCAGGTAATTTTCTAGAAAAGCCTACATTCCTATCTCAAAAAAACCCCAAACTCTCTCACAGTTGACAGTCATCTGACTCTACAGTTAATGTGAACGTTCCTTGCCTTGTTATATTTGAGTATTTCTTCTCCTAGAAAAAGCCTGCAAAATTCAAAACCTCTGCCCAAGATATAAGCAAACAGGCAGAAATTCTTCTGTCCACCACCTGGAGACTTCAGAGAAGTGAATATCAATCTCTCATTATCTCCAGCTCACTGCAAAAACTTCAGTAACTTGATAAAACCTTTGATTTACACTGTGTCGTATTGATTTTTGCCTACTGTTTTTATTTCAGCTAATAGCATCACCTTTAGGTTACATTTTGAGAAAGTTGAGGATTGATGTCTGATGTGCAACTGAAGAGAATTTTGCTTCAGTGACTAAGAATTCTGGAAATAATTCCAGATGTAGCAGTTCAGTATTATTATGGCAGCCCAGCAGCTAAATTGTTTGTTTGCATTTGAAAGAAGTCAAAATACTTATTTTTCTTTTTTTTTTTTTACCCAAAAGTTTAGCCTTGACCGTTAAAAATAATAATCACTAAACTATTCATCACAGAGAATTTAGAATTCAAGGACAGGAAATATGCAGTAATGCTGTAAATGATGTCATACAAATCTTGCTCCAGCAAAGAGCAAAACTTTATGTAATAAAGTAAGAATCGCAGATAAAGAAGGCTGCTATGAAGAACAAATCAGTAATTTCCTGGCTTTTTATTATATGCTACAGTTTACATTTCTATTAAATGATACAGCCAACACCTGGCAGTGTGAGGTGGCCAGATGGCACTTTTTACAATATTCAAATACTATAATAATTTTCTCCCTTTGTTATTAAAAAGTTCTTACATTCTCTTGTTCTCCCATCCACAAAACCCTCTGTGGGACAGAGGTATACTGGTGTGTTCAGTTAGTAACATGGCAAGCAATCATCATTGAATACAAGATGCCAGAATAAGAAGGTTTTATTTGGCTGGCAACATGCCAAAACTAGAAATCAGACCACTTTATTACATCTACTCATGGCAGGCACCACCCATAAATCTTTCCTCTCTGAGTTCTTTCTTTTTTTTTTTTTCCTATAAATGAAACAAATGCAGTTTTTCAGCCCAGAAATCCTTTCCTGCTGAAGCAATACAATATACTCACCTCATTTGCTTTAAACAACCCACTGCATATTCTCTGACATACTGGTCTGGGTAATTGAAATCCAACAATTCCAGTGCTTCTCGAGGCAGCAGCTTGGGCCATATCTGAAGGAGAGCCTGAAGCTGTATTAGAAAGAAGATTATTAGATTACAGGTGAAGTAACTACTTGAGAAAATAAGACAGGTGTAACTGCCCATAAAACCATTTGTACTAACAGAAGGAGGTTACAGACTGGTCTCAAGCACTGGAGGTGGGATATAATGGGAAAATAGGCTCAATTCTGATGATAATTCTTTCCCTTTAAAATGGTCAAGATTTTTTTTCTTTTTTGCACTAGGTCTCATTTACATTTAGTATGAAAAAAATGGTTTCTTCATACAGATGCAGCAAACAGAAATTGGGTAACCCCCAGATAAGTATGCTCTAAGAACAGAATTTTAATAAAACATAGGTAGTGTTTTATAAATCATATAACCATAGAATGTTCTCATAAACATATGATAAATTTGGTGAAAGTTTTCCATTAATAAAACAAACACAACAACAAGAAACACCCCAAACAACCAACCAACAAAAAAAACCCTAAAACCCAAACAAAATAGATCTTCATCAAAAATATTTTTTCTCCTCAGCTGATAGAATCTTTCCCCACATGTTACCTAAAGAGCAATGAGCTTAAATTGCAAAAATTATGAATGAGCTTAGATGATTTTTTTTTTGTAATCCAAACACAATTATGTGCTGGGGAAAAAAAAAAAGCAATCACTAGTGCATTATTTTGGGCTATGAAGAAGAACAATATATAGAGATACCATAAAATAAACTAATTTAACTGCAGTTTAATGAAGCTACCTGCTGAGAGTATACTTTTAATAATAATAGATATATATGTATATGGTTATATGATTGAAGCAGTATGCTATTGCTCAGGCTAAACAAGCTTGAATGCAGTGCGTCAGCAGCACAAGAATTTTCCTATCTGTAGGCATGAGTCTGAACTCATGATAAAACTGCCCTTTTCTACAAATTATATAACACAAGCATTTAATATTTAAACAGCAGCTTCTAAAATCTGAATGATTAGGAAGATCTTATTTATCTCTTATCACAGCAATAGTGAAAATTTTCCATTATATGTCATAGTTCAAATAATGCTTCCAATTTGAGTATGACATATGTGTACCAGTCCACAGTCTCAGCCTGCATTTAACAGGCTGGTTGAAACCCCTGTTAAACACCAAGGGGAAAAGATTCTGAACTGGATCATTTGTGCGGTTTTGTGACATTCAGAAGGCAAGAAATGGGCACTGATGAATCACAATGCAAAACCAGTGGCCCTGCCACAACCCCAGAGGTAAAATATTTTGTGCCAATAGTGGATATCACATCTCTTTGAAAAACTATCCATTGGCCTCAATTAAGTTTAATTCCCCAGTCTGAGATGTGTACTTTTTTCCAATCTTCCACCAGTTTAACCATTTTAAAAGAAGCTCTATTTCAAATCCTGACTTACAAAGTTAAAACTTCTGTTTTAAAAATAATCTTAGACAAGCAGTTCTTACTGTGAGGGTGGTGAAACACTGAATATTGCCCAGAGGTACTGTGGAGTCTCCACTGGTACAGAATACAAGTCCTGCTGTAGCTGACTATGCTGGAGCACAGAGCTTGGACTAGATGATCTCGGGAGGTCCCTTCCAAACTACCTGGTTCTGTGAAATTCCTTGCATTTAAGATCGAAGTTGAGCACAAGATTTAAGAAATCAGCCTGTGTCAATAACTTCTGCACTTTTCTCATCTCTTATAGAATCACAGAATCAATAAGGCTGGAAACCTACCATCCAACATTATCTAATCAACTAAATCATAGCACCAAGTGCCATGTCTGGCACTTCCAGGAATGGTGACTCTACCTCCTCCTTGGGCAGACCATTCCAATGGCCAATCACTGTGTGAAGAACTTCTCCCAGTCTAACCTGCCCTGGCACAGCTTGAGACTGTGCCCTCTCATTCCATCACTGGCTGCCTGAGAGAAGAGACCTACCCCCACATGGCCACAACCTTCCTTCAGGTAGTTGTGGACAGCAGTAAGGTGGCTCCTAAGCCTAATTTTCTCCAGGCTAAACAACCCCAGCTCCCTCAGCTTCTCCTCATAGGTTTTGTGCCTATTTAGAAGATGTCTGAAATGCATTTTGGGCTGTGGTTGCTAGTTTTTATTGTTGTTGAATTTGTTTGTTTGGGTTTTTGTTTTGTTGTTTGTTTATTTGTAAGTTCTAGCTTACATGTCCAGGCCACAGAATGCATACAATGAACTTTGGTTTACACAGTAGCACTGCTTCAAACTGCCTATACTCGAGAAATAAACCCTATTTACTCATGATCTGACTCCAGTACTTTGCCCTTACCTGAGCAACATCTTCAAGTTTGTTCCATTTTAAAGAGAGCAGCAGTTTTGGCAGTGATTGTGGAAAATTTTCACGACAGTCGTATCGCAAAGTCCAAATAAGATCCATTTCATTTTCACAGAGTTGAGATAAAGGATCTCTTTCCATTATTTCTTTTAGCACAATATAAAACTTCTTACCACCTCGACCCTAGGAAATTAAAAATGTGCAACATTTCGATAAATTCAGTAACATTATTTTATTTTAGCCCGAATACTCAAAATCCTATACCAAGAAGAACACCAGATAAAACTCCTGAAGCACAGGGGATGGCTACCGTGACTTTGTTTCAGATTTCTTAAAGCTATGAGAACTGTAACTGGCAGATTCAGAATTCAATGTAGAGAAGTTTCTCAAACAGTAACTATATTTTATAGAGTGACACTAGATGGCGATATTTCTATTTCCCAACTAACATGGAGAACTTCTGTTTAGGACACATGCACTTTTTGTTTCTCAAGTGAGTAAAATCTAATATATATATGTGAATAAATACTTGGGGTTTGAAATTTAAAGCTAAACCCCACTTTTCCAACAACAGCCGAGGGGGATTACATTTGCTAAGTACTACAAACTTTTTTTTGTTTGTTTTCTAATAAAAATTTGTGTTTTCCAGACATTTAGCTCCACTTTATCTCTTTGAAACATCAGTACTGATTCTGTAAATCAGTTTGTATAAATGAGTCTTCACAATGCCAGAGTTACTATTTTCTCTTCCCAGCCGTGGCTTTATGCAAACTGCAAGGGCAGAAATTAAAGCAATGTTATCAGCAACAGCAACAGCAGCATTCCATAGTAATGGCTCATAAAAGGAACTGCTGCTTCTGGGCAAGGAGGCAGCAGTTGAAGGGAATAAATTAGTTTCAGTACATATTTTGGAAAAAAAAAGCAAGGAAAGCTTTAAATACTGAAGCCAACTTTGTCTTCACAAAGCCAAAGAAGTTTCTATGCACTTTTAACATGTAGGCCAAAGATCTTTACATCAGTGGAAAAAAAATTTAAAACCCTAAAAAGCCAGATCAGAGGAAACAGTAGACAAAATCAGCTGGGATTCATAACAGGAACAAAGAGATCTCATCAAATAACATTCTGCACAGGTTGCCCAGCTGACAAAAATATCCATCTGCTGCACACACAAGTTTACCTCCTTCTACAAATGGTATTGTGCTGATACATTTTAAATAAATATTTTAAAGTAAAAATATCACACATACAAATTCTTTAGGAGTAAACAGACTTCAAAGGCAAGCTGAATTTAAGTACATTGTCCATTTTGGTACCACAATGAGAAAACAGTCTTGGCAATAAGGTGGCTGTTGCACTTGAAAATGTTTATCTTCCAAGTGAAAAGTCACTATGTTATCAAGTTGGCATTCTGCTATCTAAATTTTCCCATTATTTGTACACTAAGTTGTTTGCACACAAAGTAGCAGTGAGTTTTCATTTTTTTTCTGAGCAGTCCAGGCCCTTGGTATTGCAACTGACACATTTTTCCACTAACTGGTTCATTCTTGTATACAATGCAGTTATTATTACCGTTGATCTGACTGTGCTTTCACATCCTAAATTGCTATATTCTGTTTTCCTGAAGATAATACAAAGAAAATGCCTTCATATTTTGGTGATCCTTCCAAATTTGTCCTCAATTTAGAACTATACAGTTCCTCAAGAAGAGACCATAATCATATTTATGAAACAACATGACCAAAGACCATTTTTGAAAGAGCTTACTGGGAAATATCTGGCAATCAGACACGTCATCATATTTGATAAAGCCCAGCAATTTTCTAGCAATATTTTATGCAACTTAGGAATGTTTTCCAGATCCAGATGTAATGTACACCTTACTCTGTGGATTTGGAGCACAATTATGTAAAGCAATTGAGCTTTTTTGGGGGAAAAAAAATACAAGTCCAAAATATCTTGGAAAGTGGAAATATATGTGGAAATATAACTGCATATTGAGATAGTTCAAAGTGAATTACAAAAGAAAATAGAAGCCAGTACAACTGTCATTATTTGAGCAGTTAACTTATTTATTTCTAGATTGATGTATAAGTTAAATCCAAACAACCAAACAAAAGTGGAAGATTATTCTTTACACAGTCTTTACTAGCAGATGCTTACCGCCATTGCAGCATTGTCACTGCTTCTCGCAATCTCCGCTGCCTTTTCAAGTATCTGCAAAAAGATGTTTTTAAACACATTAAATACAAATCTAAGTGCAATGAAAGATTAACTATCACAAAATTTAAGCTGTTACATAATTACACCACTACTCTTTTGTATGCACGGTGCCTTTACACAGACTTCTGTGCTGTGTCCCTTTTTTAATCTGCAGTAACAGGAGTCAGGAATAGAAGTGCTCATGATTACATCTATTTGTTGCTTCTTCATCACTCCTGAGCTAAATAGTGCTCCCTATAGTCTTGTTTTGTTTCTCTATGCATTTCCTCCTCATTTTTCAATGCAGCAAACCAATTCCTCAACCTTTGCTTTCTCATCGCTACTTCTGCTGTTTCCAAGGGCACTGCTTCAAGTCATACTTGTTATCTAGAGCCACACTTCTAGCCCTCTATTTTAAGTATGAACCCACAAACTTAAGTCTTTTCATCGTCCTCTCAGATCACCCATATGACCTCAGTTAGTGTTTCCAGGTACTTCTCTAAATCTAAGATCTTCCTTTTGTACCATCATGAATAACCAACTTCCTGCAAGAACTCAGTTAAGGATAAAGTGAATATTCCACCAACAAGCTCTCAGCAACAGTTAATACACAGCAACCCTCAGAAGAAAGGACTGCTACTTTTGTTAAGAGCAAAGCAACATTCAATTCCCCAGAAGCTCAGCTATTATTGCTCCCCTCCTTTTCTTTTTTCTTTTAGCTTTTTAAAAATCTACTTAGTTTTTGAAGTTCAAGTAATAAGTCACAAGTATAAATATCCAGTTCTTCAAACTATATTCTGCACACTACTGCAATCAAATGATATGTGCTAGACAGGCTGAATGGGAGACCTTGTTGGTCTCTACAACCATGTGAAGGGATGTTGGAGCAAGTAGGAGGCCAGCCTCTTCTCCTTGGTGTCAAGACACAATACTAGAGAAAATGGTTTCAAACTACACAAGAGGAGGCTTAGGCTGGATATTAAAAAGTATTTCTTCACTCAAATCATTGGAATGATCTGCCCAGGGCAGTCACCATCCCTGGGTGTGTGGACCTGGTGCTTACAGATATGGTTTAGTGTTGACCCTTCAGTGCTGTGTTGAAGGTTGGACAAAATGATCTTGAAGGTCTCTTCCAACCAAATACATTCTGTGATTGCCTAAGCTCATTAGACCAGGTAGCTGTCAGATGCTGCTGCTTTGAGAACCAACTCATAAAATGAGATAGCAGTTAAGAAAGAAGCCTAAGGAAGTACATCACCTCCTTTCCCTCAGAGGTCTGCCTCTTCCACCACCCAGGAATACATCACCATCCCCAGATAGATTCAGGAAGACTTGTACTGTCTTTACTCAGACAGTGAAAAACAAAAAAGACTACGGCACTCAGAGCATAAATACCCAGGATATAAAACCCTTAGAAAGGTATACTCACTTTTTCTATTTCTTCCTCTGTATCACTTATTAATATGATGTATGACATCTGCTACTTGGCTACAAAGGTTGTTTGCACACTGTGTGTGAAAACATGCATAAACAAAGACAGTGTCCTAATTCTCTGTTTGATGCTTGCCTCTGTCTGCTTTGTAGAGTTACTCTGTTTGCAAGCACACTTTGAAGTTTGTGCAAGTCCAGCTTTGCTCAACTGAACTACAAGGCCCTCGGTGAGTCAGCAATGCTGACCGTTAACTAGCCTAGTATACAGCTCCTGCATTAGACAACAATTTTCCTATCAATTGCCAAGGCACCTCTGCTCACTTTGACCCAAACAAGTGTTCACTGCAGTAGACTGATGCTATGATAGAAAAGATTTATCTATTTTTGCACACGGTATTTCTAAAAATAAAGAGTTGGCATCTGAATCATTGTTTCCTTCGCAGAAACAAGCAATAATACTGGGAAAACTAGAAGCAAGCACACACCAAGCATCATCTAGACAACCTTGAAAACCAGATTCTCAGCTGATAATTCAAGCAGCCATGTTACTCCTGATTCAACAAGACCTTCAAGGAGAAGACCTGTCAGAGATGGGTATCTTACTCTCTTTTTCTGAGGGAGAAATTTCAGTATATCCACAGCAATTGAACAAATTATCAAAGAAAGCTCTGATTTTCCAGTGAAGCTGCAAAACAGTTTCTTATGTATAGGGAATTGCAAGTAACAAAAGCTACTGGAAAAAAGGGAAGAATTGTTTAAGGAAAGAAAAATAGAGTACATTTTGCAGCACCTCCTCAAAGTTAAATGCTTTCAATGAATGTCTGATAACCAGCTCTGCAAATCACTTTATAAAGATGCTCTGGGATTTCCCTCTGCCTGATACACAGGATTTCGCAGGTACAGCTCAAAAAAGGCTATCAAAAAGCTAGCAACCAAATGGAAGTTAGAGAGGATGGTGTAGACCATCAGACACTATCTTGATGTATACACATCATGTAACATAGTCTGTCTGTACTCCCACCAGCATTTTAACACACCAAAAACCTGGCATCGTGAGTAAAATGAAAGGAACAACAGAGCTAGAAACATACTTTTACATGTTTGTATATCCCCAGAGAAGCAGCTTTTCTTCTGCAGAAATTAAGAGTGTAATGGGCAAAAAACTTTAAGCAGTACAAATAAACCAGTAATGAACCTGACTAAAACATGTCCAGTCATAATTAAGAAGGCAATTACTCAGTTCTCTTCTAGCATTTGAGGCATTTCCAATGCTGTTTTAGTAGAAAAACAAGCACTTTGCCAACAAAAAGGAAACAAAATACCAAACCAACCCAAAATCAAAACAAAAAAAATAATTCTTAATTTAATTCTAATGAATCCAAAATTCGTCTTTGATCAAGCTGACAAAGCTTAGTGGTTTTATTAACTTTCACAAACCCAAAATTCAGACTGATGCCTGTATGAATTAAACCTTGTTTTTTTTAATGCACCATTAGCTGCTTGTTTTAACACTTATTTTTCTACTTGTTTCCTGGTCTTATCTTTATTTACTGGTATGTGAACAACTTGCTACCTAGGATTCACATGACAGATATTATGGAATCACAGAATTAACCAGGTTGGAAAAGACCTCTTAAGATCATCGAGTCCAACCTATTACCTAACCCTTCTAATTAACTAAACCAAGGCACTAAGTGCCTCATCCAGCCTCCTTTTAAACACCTCCAGGGATGGTGACTCCACCACCTCCCCTGGCAGCCTGTTCCAGTGGGCACTCTTTCAGTGTAAAATTTCTTCCTAACATCCAGCCTATACCTGCCCTGGCACAGTATGAGACTGTTTCCTCTTGTTCTGTCACTGGGTGTCTGGGAGAAGAGACCAGCTCCCACCTGCTTGCAACCTTCTTTCAGGCACTTATAGAGAGCAATAAGGTCTCCCCTGAGCCTCTTCTTCTCCAGGCTGAACAACCCCAGCTCCCTCAGCCACTCCTCATAGGGCTGTGCTCCAGCCCCCTCACCAGTCTTGGTGCCCTTCTCTGGATATGTTCAAGCAACTCAACATCTTTCTTAAATTGACGAGCCCAGAACTGGACATAGTACTAAAGGCATGGTTTAACCAGTGCTGGGTACAGGGGCAGAATGACCTCCCTGGTCCTGCTGGTCACATAATTCCTGATACAGGCTGGGACACCACTGGCCTTCTTGGCCACCTGGGCACACTGCTGGCTCATGTTCAGCCACGGGCTGCCAGCATGGCCAGAGTTTGCTATGGCAGACACTGTCAAAGGCCTTGCTGAAAGCCAGGTAGACTACATCCACAGCCTCTCCCATGTCCACCAGGTGGGTCACCTGGTCATAAAGAGAGATGAGGTTGGTCAAGCAGGACCTGCCCCTCCTAAATCCATGATGGCTGGGTCTGGTTCCCTGGCCATCCTGTAGATGCCCTGTGATTGCACTCAGGATGATCTGCTCCTTTATCTTGCATGGCACTGAGGTCAGGCTGATAAGTTTGTAATTTCCTGGGTCCTCCTTCCGACTCTTCTTGTGAATGGGCACCACACTGGCCAACTTCCAGTCTTCATGGACCTCTCCAGTGAGCCAGGACCGTTGATTAATGATGGAGAGCGGCTTGGTCAGTTCATCTGCTACCTCTCTTATCACCCTAGGATGGATCCCATCTGGTCCTATAGACTTGTGATGATCCAGAAAGCTCAACAAGTCCCTAACTGCTTCCTCCTGGATTACAGGGGGGTATTCTGCTCCCTGACCCCACCTACCAGCTCAGGAGGCCAGCTGTCCTGAGGACAACCTGCCTTACTATTGAAAATTGAGGCAAAGAAGGTGTTAAGTACCTCTACCTTTTCCTCATCTCTAGTTACTACATTCCCCTCCTTGTCCAATCAAGAGTGGAGGTTATGCTTGCACCTCCTTTTGTCATTAATATATTTATAAAAACCTTTATTGTTATCATTCACAGCAGTGGCAGTCTAAGTTCTACCTGGCCTTTGGCCTCTCTAATTTTTTTCCTAAACGACCTTGCAACATCCTTACATTTTTCCTGAGTTACCACCCCCTCTTTCCAAAGGTGATATGCTCTCTTTTATTCCATTAATCCCTCCACAAATCCCTTGCCCATGCAGGCTGGTGGTCTTCCCTGGCAGCTCTGCCTTTGGCACATCAAGACAGCCTGTTCCTGCACCTTCAAGATCTCTTACTTGAAGTAGTTGTCCAACCTTCCTGGACCTTTTGTTTTTAAGAGCTTTTTTTCCCAAGGTACCCTTCAAGTTAGTTCTTCGAACAAGCTGAAATCTGCCCTCCAGAAGTCCAGTATGGATGTTTTGTTGATGCCCTTCTTAGCTTCACTGCATATTGAAAACTTTACCATTTCGTGGTCACTGCACCCCAGGTAGCCTCTGACCACCACAACTTCCACCAGCCCTTCTCTATGTGTAAACAGCAGGTTGAGCAGAGCCTCACCCCTGGTAGGCTGGCACACCACCTGTGTCAAGAAGCTATCCTCTATACTAATAAAAACCTTCTAGATTGCCCCCTCTCTGCTATGTTAAGTTGCCAGCAGATACCTGGCAGGTTAATGTCACCTACAAGGGCGGGCAGGCTTGAAACATCCTGCCCTATTGTTTATATAACAATACTTAATATAATCATAGAATCAGTCAGGGTTGGAAGGGACCACAAGGATCATCTAGTTCCAACCCCACTGCCATGGCCAGGGACACCCTACCCTAGATCAGGCTGTCCACAGCCTCATCCAGCCTGGCCTTAAACACCTCCAGGGATATGGCCCCAACCACTTCCCTGGGCAACCCATTCCAGGCTCTCACCACTATCATGCTGAAGAACTTCCTCCTCACGTCCAGTCTGAATTTCCCCCCCTCCAGCTTTCCTCCATTCCCTCTAGTCCTGTCACTACCTGATACCCTAAAATGTTCCTCCTCTTCCTGACTGGGTGACCTGTAACAGACTCCAACCAGTATGTCATTCTTACTGGCCTGCCCTCTGATCTTTACCCATACTACCATATGCATTCAAAATATTCCATTGGCTTTCTAGACAGACATTCTTATCCAGATGTATAGAAAACTGCAGGGCAACATAAGTGATTTAATCCAAGAGCAGACCTGGAGAATTTCTTTCACATGGTATTGAGAGTCATGTGGTATTAAGAGTCTGTTTATCCTTCGAAAGATTTTAGCTGACAACCAAGTGTCCCAGGAAGTGGATAATGTACATTTGTACCAAGAAATACACAGATCATTAGAGATGACAGGCAAGCACAGTCTGAAGGTTTCCAGAATGGCAGATAAATTTAGCTTTTTGTAAGATCATTGATATGGGAGAATTATTGTGTTGTGACCCTCAAGAGACCAAGTCCAGAGTACTTTTTAATGTGCGTGTCTTAAAAATACTCTCAAGACCCTGAAGTCAGAGCACTGGCACTCTCAGGCAGTGCAAGATTAAATGACTGCAGAAAGTTAACTACAAGGCAGTGCTGAAAGGAAAGAAGTAGCTGTTTGACAAAACGATTTGTGAGCGCTATTTCTGTCACACCTTACCTTATCAAAGGGAGGGTAATGGATAGGCTGTTTGGAATATTCCTGAAATCTAATGTGCAAAGCTGTTGCATTTTCAGTGTAAGGGTTGGTCTGGACAGTTCCCATTGGATTCAACATTTCTTCAAGCTCATCTGAAAAATTAGACAGAAAAATTGGTATCATGGCCCAGGCATGTATTAAATTTAACAAATCTGAAAGGCAAAGACACAACAAAGAATTGCTTATGGCATACCACGGACAGAAGCAAGTTTTGTTTGTGACATACCACGGACAGAACCATGTTTTGCTGCACAGTGCTTTTATTACAAAGCATCGCATGTCCAGCATAAACTACCTGTACCTCCTACATTCCCAAACGCTGGAGTACCAACCAAGGAGAAACTGATGTTCTCTGTTCCAAAGAAACAGTTAAAGGGAAGTGAGAGATTCCTATACTGAGTCAAACCTTAGTAAGACCTTCAGCCTCTGTAAAGCAGTACACACACTGCCTGTAGATCAAACATCATGAAGAAAGAAAGAAAATTTAAAATCAGATTTCTTTCAGCACTACAGAATAGGGTTTCTCAGGATGGAAAGAAGTAACATAAACATTTCAGACACTCTTACTCAGGGAAGGAATACTTGAAAATTCCATTCACTTTTTGCTAATGCAAATACTGTCACATTCGATATAGTTTATCTATTTAGTTTTGGAACTCCTTAAACTACATCTCGAAAGCAGGTAACACTACATATAAATATGCACCCGTTTTTATGGGATTTTCCTTCCAGAACATATAAAACTTTTACAATACTACTCCCACTTGGACTTTTGCCCTTCTCTGTTTCCTAATACACAACACTCTCAGGAAAGAGATTAAGCTATTATGTACTCATCCACATAAAAAATACAAGTAAGAAAGAGATCATGACAGGAGAAGTGGACACACATACAGTAAATACTCTATTTGATACAACTTTAGTCTTTTAGATAAAGTCCAAGTATCAGAAGTAAAACTTTACCAGGAAATGATGACCAGCTGTGGAGTACCAGTTCTCCATTCTTCAACTGTCCTTTATAATCAAACACCATGGTATTTACCCAGGCTACAGGATAATGCTGTTAAAGGAAAGAAATTTTACATAGAAATTAAGATGCCAGTGAATCTTACCCTGCAGCAAGCACTACAACAGAAGTAAAAAGAAGAAAGCTGTTTTTTTTATTTGTGCTACCTTTCAGAAAAGCAGTTAAACAAATGCATGATTTCCAGTATGTACTCTATTACCACCATTGTAAGGGTGTCACTCTGAGAGTGCAAAAATGTACATTTCCCTGCATGTGAGTTTAGATGTTAATTTTTCATTGTTTCAACTTGGAACTCATCTAGGATTAATAACAAAATTGACCATTTAGAATACAGTTCCTTAAAGCAGCTATTTGCCAGCTGGCTTATGACCAGAATTTTTCATGCAGTTTGTAGTGTCTCAGAAGAATGGAAAGTGTTCTCCATTCCAAGATGTGCAGTTTTTCTTTTTTCATTTTGCATTCTTGAACACGGAAGTGAGGACAAAGAAAGATTTCCAAATGCTCATTTCAACGTAAGTCAGAGGTACATTCAAGAAAAAAAAAAAAAAATTACCACTTTCCCTGCTTTCCTAATGGTTTGGTATTTGGAAGGATTCATTGCCTTGGTTGACTTTTTAGTTTTCATCTTATCCATCACAGCATAAACAGCAAAGCAGAGCCTTGCCATCCTTGGGAGATCGCAAACATTTATTTCAAACTCCAGTACTTCATTCCAGATGTGGTCACTTCTCCCAGATATTTCTGTGCTTACAACAGTTTTACAAAGGAGTTCTGTACCATGGAAAAGGCCAGCCCTGACGTGAACCTGTAATAAAGAAATGAGACATTTTAAGCTTTCCATAGAACCTAAACAGTTCTACATGAACTGGTTTACAGAACATACATACAGGCATTTTACCAATATTTCTATCTTAATGAAATCTTCCTGGACAAACCAAATGTTTAAATAATTTTGGCCACCGATTTTTTAAAGGACTGAATTATTTATATTACCACATATGACTAACAATAGCAACTGATTTATATTAACACATACAATACATGGATATACAAATGCTTCTAACTTAACATATCTAACACAGAAGGTAATCATAGGAAACAAACAGCTAAGCAGAATGAAAAAGCAAAGACTAATTTCTGAATAAATCGAGGTTCCCAAGGAGAACCAATTTCTAACTGAGAATATTGTGGATTTTTTTTTCAGATTAAAAAATTATTCATTTTCTAATTAAACTGTTTATACAACATAGAGAAAACACTGCTGACCCTGGCAAGTGAAATCACCTGTAATTCCCAGGAATTCTTTGTCCTTAGTACCTCAAAATGAACAATATCAGCTAGCTTGAATGATAAAAATATGGAACAGGAAAAGAAAAAGGCAGGAAGATAAAGAATTTGGAGTTATTGACACTGAAATTAAACACATTATAGGTCAATGTTAAAACATTTACTTAAGGGTCATTACTGAATTTCTGTTTAATAACACAAAACACAGAAAACTGCATACTTTCAAGTATTCACACTCTTGGACAGTTTTAAAAAGAATGATAAGGAAGTCTTTAATTTTGTTACCTAACCAAACACTAAAGATCAAAAAAGAAAAGAAGAGGAAAACAGAAGAGGAGAAAGAAGAGGGGGGAAAAAAAAGAAAAAAAAAAGAGAGGGAGCAAACCCACAATGTAATCCTTTAGGTCAATATAAAAAAGTAGTTCCCAATGTTACAAACTGATATTTCAGGTTCCCTATCCTTCAAAATAATATTCCCTTTAAGCTATCATACTATTTCTGAGCACTGTAAAGGAAAGGCAGAGATGTTTTAAATATAGCAAACATAAAACAGGTTTTGGGTTAAAAAAATTTAGTAATTCACCTTTGAATTCCCAACTGACATAGATAAGATCTGTTGCAGAACGGAGCCCATCATTTCCTCCTTCAAAGGAAATGTACCATGACCAACAGTCCCAGTCCCAGTCTCAACCTATCTTTTTTGGCTTCTCCAACTAACGCTCAGTACTAAGCTCTCCACTCACAAACAAGCTCAGATAAACTATTCACTGGCAAACTGTAATACAGTTTAAAGTAATTCCTGCTAGAGAACAAATCTGTCTTCAACCCAGAATAATCCCTGGAGAAGGCATTAGTAGCACCCACAGGCAGTCTATGACTAACATTCTGCCACTGCTGAAGAGACTGCTGTCACAACACAGGCACTGGCAGAGCTGCTAGGTCTTGAGAACACTCTGTTATAGGCACTACTTCTTGACACCAGTGCCACAGGAATAGCCATTGTCAAACTGCCTCCTTGACTTACATTTGCACAATCCTTTTGCAACTTATTTGCATGTTCATTGTATGTTCAACAGAAATTTAGAACCAAGTTCCTTTGTTGATTGAAAAACACCTTATGGAAATATGATTACATCTAGTGTATTACCTGCTTGTGCTTTAACACCAGCAAGAGTAAATATTCTAAAACTTAACTTGCCCTTTTTTTTTGTTTTTTTTTTTTTTTAACCCGGGATTTAATATTTTATTTGCATAATTTTGGATATTGTTCTATGAATTGCTACTATCCAATAACTTTATATGCCAGCACACTTCACTGACTTGTCTTTTACTTTATTAACACAAAAAGTACAAACAATCAAGCAAAATCCAACAGTAACAAAGCATGGTATTGCTTGACACACTGCTACTTTCCTTGCCTTTTGGATAGTTCCAATTGCATCATTTCTAGTCCTATTAATATAAGGGATTAGATCCTGATCTTATTCTTTTCATTCTGACACTCCCTTTTTACTAGTGAAATGGTTTGTACTGATGGTGCAGGCAAAAGGCAAAACAAAAAGAAAAGCAATTTCAAATGCCATGTATTTGGAAAACTGGGTGACAGTTGAATGAAGTCACTTGTGCTTTAGGTGAAAATACTCAATCCAGCACACATTAGTGGAGTGCTATCCATCTGACAAATGTTTTGTTTCCCACTACAAACACTGCATTTATCAACCCAGTTGGTGATTTCAGCAAAATGGATGAATATCGGCTTGATCCAAAGCACAATGAAACTAAAAGAACAATGGCAGTGAATTAAACAGCCTTAGAATCAGGACTAGGAAACAAATACGTTCTCAATAGTGACGGCTCCATAACAGCATAGACTGACAATGCAGAGAAACATGCACAAGCTTGCAAGGTTACTACATGCATTTGTGGTCTTGGGTAACTACAGGACTTTAAAGCTGTCAAGACTACAAAGCATTCAAAACACTAAATAGCATTTAGATAATGTCCACAGGCACCAATACCAAAGAACTATTAATTTTCCCTCTTTCTCCTCAAGCTTACAATCAATGTATTTTATTTTCCTCCAAAACCACACTGTAATTAGCCCAATCCTTTTTTNAAACAACAAACCCAACTGAATAACTATATTGCTTCTGGAATCCACCTTCTCTTTTCTCTTGCCTTTTCTTTGAAAAAACTTTTAAGTTGACAGAACATAGAGTCAAGAAGACAACACAGATAGCTAAATAATAGTTTGATAAAGGAAAACATCTGGGTTTTGCAGACATCCTTTTACACAGTCATAGTTCTCAGGTAGTAAAACTGAAATTACAGATCATGTAGTTACATGCAGTATATACAAGATGTTGTAACAATAGTTTTGAAAGAAAAAAAATATTTTACTGAAGTATCCTGAACAAAGCGTCATAACAACAATCATCAATGTCTAACTGAATTTCTTCCTAACGTCCATGACTGGCTATGTTATTGTTTACCAATCAATAAATTAAAGAAATTAATGTTGTTGTACCTTACAGACAAGTGCATGGTAAGGTCTAAAAGCAGTTGTGCAATAAATTCCCACTTGTTAACAACTTGTGGTCTGTGAAACAGTCCATAGCCCAGTCATGCACAATTTTACAGGAAGTGATAGTACAGCTTGCTTTGGTGTGTTCAGCATGTTTAGAAAATAAAAGACAGATTGTCAAGAAGCATGCAGTTAATGCTTAGATACAAAGAATATACACAGAGAGCATGTACAAAAACAGAACACTGAAAGACGTTTGATATTTAATCTAGTTCTGTTCATCAGATGTTTACAACGGTTTGGTTTGAATAAGCTTAATTCACACCAATATTAGTACTTTGCAGACATCCTCTTAAGAAAAATGGAGTACCATATGAATATTCATGTCATACTATCCATGGTTATTGATACTGTTCTAACACACAGATCCAACTTCAGACAATATAGCATTACCTTAGCAATAAAGCGATATTTTAACCAATAGAAGTGGAAAGAGCCAAAAGCACTTACACTTCTGCTGAACTGATTTTGAATTCACTAAACACAAAAGTAAGTAAAATTATGAACATAATGGCTTCTGATGCTAGGCACATTTACTTACTTTGGCATTTTCTTCTGTATTTAGTTTATTACCCTTTAACAGAGTAATCTTGAAAGGGTTGGAAATATCCCACACACTCTGAGAAGGGAAACAAAGGTAAAAATTCATTCTTAAGCAATGTTAACATACTGAAATCTATTTTATAAGCTAAGCATTTTAAGCCAGTCATAAATACAAGCTAAAAAATATGTGTGTTTTAAAATATAAATTTGGAATCTTGACAAATAAATTGGTTATTGTAAGTACAAGAACATACACAAGATTCCCTAATGGGGCAAAAAGACAAAAACTATTCAGCTGAGAAAGGGGATGGGAGTGAGAAAATACATTGAGCACCTCTTACTGACAATTCACAATAACCCTGTAAATTTATTGTCCACTCTGAATTGATAGAGTGTGCAACAGAGCAAAGTCTGCCCACATTCCTTAGAATGACAGTATGTCAACTCCTACTGCACTGCAAGGCCAGAAGTTCAGCGATAAAGCAAACAGCACTAAAAGAGAAGTTAGATGTGTATTATGGCAAGAGATGCCATCACTGAAGTGGCAACACCATGTGAAATATCTGGGCTAACATAAGAAATCCTTGACAAATTGGAGAGGTGGGCCCAGGTGGACCTCAGGAGATTAAACAAGACCGAGTGAAGGGCCCCGTAACTAGGTCAGAACAACTCTCATTATTGTTATGGAATGGGGGATGAGGGGATAGAAAGCAGCCCTGTGTAAAAGGGCCTGGCAGTTCTAGTGGATGAGAAGCTGGATATGAACCAACAATGTGCACTTGCAGCCCAGAAGGCCAATGGCATCCTGGGCTGCATCAAAAGACATGTGGCCAGCAGATCAAGAGAGGTGATTCTGCCACTTCACTCTGCTCTGGTGAGACCTCATGTGGAGAACTGCATCCAGCTCTGCAGCCCTTATCACAGGAAGAACATGAATCTGATGGAGTGGGCTCAAAGGAGGGCCACAAAGATGATTGGTGGGGGCTGTAACATCTCTCCTACGATGTTAGGCTGAGGGAAGTGGGATTGTTCAGCCTGGAAAAGAAAAAGCTACAGGGAGACCTAATAGCACCCTCCCACTTACATACAAAAAGGGGACCTACAAGAAAGCTGGAGAGAGACTGTTTATAAAGGCCTGTAGGAATAGGATGAGGGGCAGTGGTTTTAGATTAGAGTTAGATTGGATGTTAGAACAAGTTCTTTACCATGAGGGTGGTGGAACACTGAAACAGTTTACCAAGTAAGGTAGTTATTCAAGGTCAGGCTTGACAAGGCTCTGAGCAACCTGGTCTAGTCGAGGATGTCCCTGCTCACTGAGTGAGATTTGGACTAGATGACATTTGCATGTCCCTTCCAACTCAAACCAATCTATGATTCTGGATCCTTACTGCCTAAGCTAACAGAGCCTACACAGAACACTAAGGCTGGAAATTTTGGTTCTCTGCAATGCCTTCCCAGGTGCTCGTCAACTATTACCTACTCTTCAGGGTAGTGATTAGAAGTGGAATCAAGAGCAATGGAAAGGAGATATTAGGGAAAAATGGATGAAGCAAGAGAAGGTAAGAAATTTCAAGGCGGCCTACTATTTCTGATGTAAAAAACTTCTCACAAGCAATAGGCGGCTCTGAGTAGACCCAGTTGACCTACACTGGAAAACAGCTGTACAGGCACAAATTCCAAGCAAAAAGATTTATATTCCAGAAGCTGCTGTTCCTTTGAGTATTAGATAGTCTCTGTATCAACTTACAGTTGTTGTTCTTGTTTTCTTTGGTGGCAGAGGAAGAGGAAGGTTGGATGATTTTCGAGTTATGGCAGCTTCTATAGCAATCATCTCCTGCTCACACATTTTCTTTATGGTGCAACACTCAACTAGAGTCAGCTGAGGAAGGGTCCTGTTCATCACACAGTTGCGTATATACTGAAAGCCCAAGGAAAACAGATGTTATCAGCTAGAAGACCATTTTTGTGGCAATTCTCAAAGCAAAGAAACAAATGATTTACTACAAAGACACTAAGAAAATGGTATACGTGTATTTCACACTTGGAGAGGGCTACAGCCATGAGGAGGAAGTGTGTTACCAGTACAGAACAAAAGGCCAAATTTTGGCCAAAGCACCAGAGAACTGTTAAGGGCTTTACATACCTGAAACTGAATCAATGGGTGATCACCAAAAACATATTCTAGCCTTCCACTAACTTGAAGTACATAGTCAGCAGGATCAACTTCCTCGTCTTCTTTTCCATGGATAGTCAAACGTTTTCGGATTGCCAGCTCGTTCAGCTTGATGGGATTCATGTTAGGAGACACCTGAAAACTAAATACATCCTAACAAAAGACAAAAAGGAATACTGTTTGCCACGGTCAGGTGTACAAACCTTAAACTGCAGCAAGCATAACAGACTAGGTAGAAATACTTAAGTGGTAAAACCAGTCTACTTTAACAGCTAATGTTTACACCTTCAGTGCAATCAGAGCACTAACCATCCGAAAAACAGCAAAATGGTCAATTCCCAAACTTTCACAGTATCAGCAGTATTTTTAAGGACACAGAATCTAATTGATTCAGCAGCAACTTAAAGACCTCTAGGATAAAGATATTGATTTATAAGTTTTGATTTCAGAGCATGTATGAGACAATAAATCACACATACGTTTCAACTTGCCACTGACAAGTTTCTTTCTAGGTATCACTGAACTCAGAAGTAAAGGAAAGCTTCAAGTAATGAAGCAGAAAATTGTTAATGTGCTTTATGTCACCATCTTCTTTGTAGTAGTGCAGAAGGGGTGTAGCAGCCCTCTCGGTTCAGCAAGTTCTGGGGGTTTGTTTTGATTAATTTTGTATTTCAACAATCTAAAAGCAGTTATTTACAGATGTGAAGTGTTGCCTGGCTTACATTCTTCTGACTTGTGCTTTACTTCTATAGATGCTTACTGGTAAGGTGCCAAGCTGCCCTAATGGAAAAAATCTAATTCTGTAAAGTAAAGCAAATTTAACTGTGCAGTTTTTCAGCTTCTGCATAGTTCACAACAGCTTCCTGCCTTCAGAAAGCCACCAAATTTGAAGCCTTTCTGTTTCTATCATAACTAATAGTGGGTAGACAGGGAATGACACTTTTTCTCCCCAGGAAGCTGGCACTCTCTGACAGTTGTCTTGCTTCCAAATTGTAGCTCTTTTCACATCACAGAAATAGGGATCAGTCTTTTCCTCATGCTCCGCAGACGAGGAGGGAGCTTCTACAGCTCACCCACACATTCTAGACAAAAGGGATTTTAATATTCCCTTCTCTCAATCTTAAAGTATTCCTACTAATAGAACACAACAGTTCCCATACCTTTCTATTTAATTCTCCTGAGATGGTTCTAGTACTTAGTACAAGTAGTAAAGTCTGAAACATTTACTGCTCTAAAAAGCAGCTCAGATTTGAGCTGTTAATAGCTTAGAAGGTCAGAATGGGCAACAGAAATATTCAAAACATTTGAAATGTCAGCAGCCTAATGTATGACAGTAGCAGGCAAATACATTCTACACCAGCACAAACTTCTGTACTGTTATCGTATGCACATACAGTATTTTAATCAAAAGCTGGCCAGCACACAGATATTCTCACTTCTAGACAACTACAAATACTGATTCTCCTCTTTTTTTTCAAATGTATTGCTCAATCTAATTAGTAGATCAACTTCAAAGATGTCCAACAATGAAGCACACACCAAATGCTGCTGAAGCAACGCACATGTCAAAAAGTGCCCTGACAACTTTCAGTTACATTTTGCATTTAAACAAACATGAAATAATATAGAACATGAGTTGCACATTTCTACTTTAGAAGCAAACTGTAATCTCACTTCAGAAGTTCAGTTCATAGCTGTAGCTTCACATTCCCACTTTCTTTTAAGAGTCAGGGATGCTGATGGTGGAAGAATTTGCATTTTAAAGCAAACTCCATAATAGTATTCTATTTCATTTCACCCATGACCAATCACAAGCTAATTCACACCAGGATCAAAAATAGAGCATGAACTGTGATGAACAACCATTCCTACCTGGCAGTTGTCAAAATGAACAGCCACTACAAGATTTCCACTATAGAGCTTATCTTGAAAGCTCTCTGGGATAACAGGTTCCTGCTCTGGTGGGTAGGTGTGCTTTAACCAGTCCATCCAGGAGAGACCCACGAGTGACTGAATCTTTTCCTCACTGATTCTCCGCATTTTATTTCGGAAGTCATTCACTTCAGGATCTTGTAAGGCATCAAACTCGTGGAGACCTGAAAGAATTCCAGCAAGCAAAAGGATGCACACCTCTATAAATACTGCCCCTCTATTTACCAACCTGCTCAAACATTCATTATCTTTGAGTTAAGTACTTTTCTTCAGATATCCCATCCAAAATGAATCTGGCTTGTATGTTTTCCTGCACATCAGTGGACTTCCAAAGTTACTCGCATAACGGCCATGCATGAGTTTCAACAGCAAGAACCAATGCCTCTCTTAAGTACTATTAAATGGAAAAGATAACCTCATGCTGAATTCAGGATACCTTGCAAATTTTTCAAATCTCTCCCCATAAAAGCAAATGCAAAGAAAGCAGAGCAAATGAATCAGGGACCACAGCAGGAAAAAAGTGTTTGCAAACTGCAGGGTTTTTTTTTCATTCCGCAGAAAGATGGCATAACCTTTTTTAGTTCATTTAGAAGTCAACAGTGATAGTGGGAGCATAAATACGTACATCTATTATTGATTTTTCTTTGTGAATAAAATCTTCTACTCAAATCAAAATGGCAAGACTGTAATTTCAGCCAATTCAAAATCAGTAAGGTTCCCTCTCCAGAACACATAAAGAAAGAAGACACAGTGGAGAGTTCACACAGCTGTCATTCTTCAGTACTTCAGGAACTATAGTACCTGCAACTGTTCCTTTCTGTAATTTAGACAGTGCCCTTCAAAGCACCAAACACCTTTTGAGAACAAAACATGCAGTTTAGAAGCTAAGAAAGAACACATTTTTATCACTGTTAAGGCACAGAACAGGGGCTCTGTAAGGAAGGATCTCGCACAGCAATAATAAGCAAAATACTCAGAGAATGTGAATGTCAGAATCTCTCTGAATGGTTAAACTGGCTAACTGTTTCCATTGTTAGCTGTAACAAATAGGCAGACAGTGTACTGCTGAAATCTAAACAAAACCTGCAGTCTTTATAAAAGAGCTAACAATGGGTTATTGTTTAAAAACAAGAGGTATGACCTCACACAACCCTGTCAATCTTGATTGTATAACCAAGCAGAGTAGATTTAAAAGCTGAAAATTCTGAAATAACATCAAGTTACTACAAAACCTTTAAAAATAGCTTTTCATTGTTTGCTGAAAATCACCACTACTGAGAGCAAAAACAATTACTCACAAGCCACGTATAACAGAACCATCATATTTTCTACTTCCTTCTCTGTGTCCACTTTGCTGTCAGGTTATTTATGATAGCACTTTTCAGTGCTTTTCTTCACTGTTTACTAATATTATAGATTTCATAGACTCATAGAATGCACTGGGTTGGAAGGGACCTCTAGAGGTTATCTAGCCCAACCTCCTTTCAGTAAACAAGGGCATCTCCAGCTAGATCAGGTTGCCCTCTCAAGCCTGATGCTGAATGTGGCTTCCACCATCTCCTTGGGCAGCCTGTTCCAATATTACAACACTCTCATAGTAAACAGCTTCTTCCTAATGTCCAATCTAAATCTACCTTTTCATAGTATAAAATTATTGCCCTTGCCCTTGCAAGAAGTCTCTCTCCAGATTTCTTGTAGGCTTCCTTTGGGTCTCCCCAGACCTCATCCAGTAAGAGAAAATGTGCTCTCAACACATGCAGTGCTACAACATGGTGCTGAAATATAATACCAAAAGTCGCTTTCGACAACTTCCAATGTGTCATGTTGAGTATTTAAATTACTTTAAACTACACCAGTATTAGTCTGAAAAAGTCTGTCTGGTAAATATTCTGGATTCAGTACTTCTTCTCCACATTTTTCCACTGTTACCTGCCCAATAAAGACTCTCACACAAAACAAAGTTTACCATCATTTTCCAAAACAATTAAATGTAATTACCTTTGCCTATGAGGACACCTATTTTGGAATCCAACTTTTCGCCTGGATCACAGTTCCTTGTCACCAGTTTAAGGACAGGAAGAAAGGGTCTAACATCACAAAGTCTCCGTGTTTCATCCTCCAGTTCTTCATGCACAGCAGTTTGATTCACACATGAGAACATGTAAGAGTCGATCTCCATGAGGAGATGAAAGAGTGGATAGGAATGAGCCTGCTTCCATAACAGCTGCAAAGAAAACAGTAAGAAAGCATGGACACTGCTTATGGACTGAAGGTAACATTAATTTCCATTTAGGTTTCCCAAAGAATATAAGAATAACATCTTTGCTAACTTAGTTCATTTTTATCCCTATGTATCACTCTATGTAGGTATCAAAAGACTAAACCTGGACTTGTCCCTGTCTTCCTCTAAAACAGACAACTACATCAATTAAAAATGTGTACCTTTTTTTTTCCCCCTAGTTCTTTAACTTCCATTTCCAGCTACTGGTACTTACCTGACTGAAAAACTTTTAAAGCCATGAAGTCCCCAAAACTAACTTTCACTGAAAGCATCCATTTGCCATCAGCCAAAGTACTGAAGTGGAACTATGAAGTCTACAAAAATGAACAGTTCTTCCAATCTCAACTGGCCACCTTCTTTTCTCTTATTTTACTCACTACAAGACATTCTTGTATCTGGTACTCAGTTTTGAGCACAAGATAAACTCTTCATATTTACTCTCATGTCCCCTCATTATACATCCAAGGGTCCACAAATTAGGGCTTGTCATGCCAATGTGGTGAGAGCAAAGCTACTAATCCAATATGCACAAATACAGGATGGATTGTGAGTGGCTTGAGAGCAGCTCTGAGGAAAAGGACCTGGGGGTCTGGGTGGATGAGAAGCTCAACATGAGCCTGCAGTGTGCACACACGGCTCAGACAGCCAACCGTGTCCTGGGCTGCATTAAGAGAGGCATTACCAGCAGGGCAAGGGAGGGGATTCTGCCCCTTTACTCTGCTCTTGTCAGACCCCACCTGGAGTACTGTGTGCAGTTCTGGAGCCCCCAGCACAGGAAGGACATGGAACTGCTGGAGAGAGTCCAGAGGAGGGCCAC